>JAUELF010076030.1:0-16240 GCA_031471495.1 Clinocardium nuttallii | reverse complement strand
TTTAAATATGTTTCTTTCTAATAATAATTCATCCTCCCATGTCATTTCTGAAAAGCTATTAAAAATATAAGTCGCGCACTCCTGCGTGGCGACTAATGACTGTGCAGTGTTTCGTACCCGACCCTCGATTCAATAAAGGTAATTCATGACTGTGCAGTGTTACGTACGTGTACCCGACCCTCGATTCAATAAAGGTAATTCATGACTGTGCAGTGTTACGTACCCGACCCTCGATTCAATAAAGGTAATTCATGACTGTGCAGTGTTACGTACGTGTAACCGACCCTCGATTCAATAAAGGTAATTCATGACTGTGCAGTGTTACGTACATGTACCCGACCCTCGATACACCCTGGTAAAAAAAATAGCTTCCAGAATGGGGCGGTGCGATATATTTAGGAAATAGATATCGTGCTAGATCTCGTTTTGAGTGATATCGTATATCACGAACTGGAGTTCAGATGGGTAGTTATTAATCACGAATGGCCTGGTACATTAATTTGTACACACCACAGGAACGACACATCGTGATATAAGAGCCGGTATATCACTCAAAATGAGATCTATTTCAATTCTAGCACTTTTTTTTATCACTTAAAGGGATACACAATTAGGGGGAACTGTGTTTTGACATGACGTTGTTTTCTTTGATAAAATCACTTGTAAGTTATTCTACTTCTGATATACTGCATTTAGATCACGATCAAATCCTTCTTTGTGTATTGTCAATAGTGTTAGAATTGTAAATCACACAGCTTTAATCGGCTTTAACATCCCTCGCAGTGGCATTATTTTGGTCAAGACTGAAGCATCGGTTTCTATAAAATATGGACGTTTCCTTAATTTTGCCCTTCATATCGGCTTTAAGCCCTTTGTTGGACGACGAGTGATGTTTGTCATCGGAAAGAATGAATGGCCGGGCTGAATATAGGCAAAAAGACCCCCATGGCAAATCAATGTCGGATATTTTGTCTTCCCTGTGAAAATGATGTCGGATCTTTTGTCCACCTTACCAACATTATGTCGGATTTTTTGTCCACTCTATCAAAAGAATGTTGGATATTTTATCCACCCGTCAAAAAAGAGATTCGGTGTTTTGTCTGGCTCCTCCTGGACCGGGTTTCACACTCAAGCATGGATAGCCCTCGGCGTTACCGACTGAGATATCGCGATGGGACATCACACCAATGAGCAAATGCGCAATTCGCGTCCATACAATAGTTATACTTTCATTTATTCAGATTTATTTTCGTCTAGATGTTTTCAAAGTCGTCCTTACTTTGACCTTGTAACTACCTTCAAACTTGATATTTGAGCCGTCCCGCGAGAAAACCAATAGTGTGGACTCTGCGAAATGTGTCGACCCGGATCAGCCAAACCATGCCGCATAGGCTTACCCGGATAGACACTTTTCGCCTCTTGTGGATTTTCTGTTTCAGGAATCATTACTCTATACCTCTACCCCCCTGAGACTGAATTTGTCGGCCCGGATCCGTCTGCGCGGACATCGCAGGCTGATCTGGTCGATACAATGTGCATATGCCATTATGTTGGTTTTCTCGGGACGGCTCATTTATTTGATAAAGATGTTCTGGTGACCTTTCAAGGTGATTGATTTAAACTGTGGCCTCCAGAGTGTTCACAGTTTATTTTCAGTAACAACAAAATACTCGAGCCCGGCGTCCACAGTTGACGAAATTGGTCACAGAAAACATTTAAGAAATTACGGCCAGACATTTTAATAGTTTCATTATATTGCTGGATCTTCAAATCATGTGCTTAACCCTATCCAACTCACAACAAATCTACTGTAGACGATTTTGAAAAATTGAGGCAAAAAATATTGCGTCAATCTGTTTTACATTTAACCAGGGACGTAGATAAGATCCCTGATTTAACATACTGAAATTGTATTGTCGATATAAACTTAATGTATATGTGAAAATTAGAAAAGAATCTATATCACACCGCATACCCCTTTTAAATAGCTTTATTGCAAATTTTAAAGCTTAAGGTGGGTTTTTTATCGAGATGGGGGGTTCTTTCCCACATTCTACTTGAACGAGTACTCGAGTATGCCATGCTATGTGCCTTGTTTATTAATCGAATTCCTCGACTTTAAAGAAATAAAAGGTCGAAATGTATATACGTTTGAGCTGTTCCACGAGACAATCAATAGTATGGACTCTGCGTAATATATCGACCCAGATCAACCTGTGCAGTCCGCGCAGGCTAATCCGGACCGACACATTCCGTCTCAAGGCGATAGAGGAATAGAGTAATGATTCCTGAAACAGAAATTCCACAGGAGGCGAACATTGTCTTCCAGGATTAGCCTGCGTGGTACCGATACTTTACGCAGAGTCCACACTTTGTGTTGTCTATGGAAGGGCTCATATAGGTAATGCTAAATTACAATGAAACAAATCCTACTTAACGCGCCGCGACAGTTATGTCCTGATTGAACTTTACAAAAGTAAGGAGCAACACCGTGCGCAATCGAGTAATATCTCAACAAATCAACGGAAAGCATGAACTACGGATACCGTTACACACAGTGCACTATAGTCTGGCCGATCGAATTTTGATAATCAAAGTACTTGTTTTGATAATCAACTCGTATGATATAAAAAGAAATTACTTTCTTTCTACACAATCGCTTTGCTACTGATGTTCAAAAAGTTGTTTCAAGTTCTGTATTATTGTAGTTAAAACCTTTTTCATATTTTTTTTTATCTTTTCGACGTTAAAATGTTAGATCATCAATCAATAGCTTGATAATTGTAGTTAAACTTTGTTTCTTTAAAAAAAATGATCTAGTCTTTTTTTTACATATATGTTTAGATCAGTCGATATTGTATTTGAAAATACAATTTTGAGAAATAACAAAGCCTTCATTAAACAATAACGATTACGTATTTGAGTGTAAGCGGTGAAAATGTTGACGATCAAAGGCGCATTTGATTAACAAAAATAATGGTAAGATAATTAATCTGAAGCAACAGAGAAAAGAAGGTAATAGTAAAAATAAATCAGTGTAAAACATACCTAAACCTCGAGGCATCACTGGACTGCAGCAACTAGCGAGTTGGGAGTGTTAACAAGTTGTTAAATAAATAAAATACTTCCGATTTGTGGGCGGGGTTTATTTCTGGGGGTTTTAAGACGACAAGTTAACCGTTACCCACATACAGACGCTTTCTTAAGCTTCTGAAGCAGATGACATTTGAAAACATTGTGGCACAGTAAAATGAGGTAGTAATAGGATAATGCAATTTCTCCTTTTGCCACTATGTTTTAAGGTTTATTTAATAATCAATCCATTATTTATTTAGATTCTTCAAGTTTTTGCCATTATGTTTTCAAAGTCGTCTGCAGCAGATTGCTTGTATGTTGTAAAGAGCTAGTAAATGTCAATGTACACTCAACTATGCTGGACAAAATGTATATTTATGCAAGGGTTACTTAAACCAAATATTGAATGAACGGTCAACTGTTCCATGCTGCATGTCTGCATGTGTCAATCCTCTAACGAACAGGAATTGTGAATGCGAACCCCTGGTCGGTCAACATTCTTTCCGACGTTTGACTAAAGTTTCAACATTTTTTCAGTCATATCACGACGGCCAGCTTATATATATACCCATGCATTTCGCGCACCAAAACTGCATATACTTTTATCCCATTGGTGGAAGACGAATGACGCTTGTCGCATTGACCTTTATCAAACGTCAGAAAGAATGTTGGTCGAGCTGGGATGCGAACTCACAGCCCCCGAATGGACAGTCTGAATCGCTACCGACTGAGATACTGGGGCTCGGCCCACACATTCAAATACTGTTGAAAACGTAATTAAAACAGATGCTGCTTACCAGGTCATTCATTATTTTATGGGCGGAGCTTATTTCTGATTACATCCAGAAGGCAATACATAAATAATTCATTGACTTAATCGATCCCGCTACATGAATAAAACGATCTGCGGAAGTTGACGCATCCCGATAGACTACAAACGTGAACTAATGTCAAAGAACACAACACCTTGAGTAAACTCCCATTTGTGTAAGCGGACACTGAGGATGCAAAGGGCTGACCTGAGCATTCGATGTTCGCTGAGTCAGACCCCTTATCTCCGGACACGACTAAATAATATAACATGTTCCGTAACTGAGCTGAGCCCCGGTAGCTCAGTCGGTATAGACGCGGGCTGTCAACCCAGGGGTTGTGAGTTCGAATCCCGGCTCAGCCAACTTTCTTTCCGACGTTTGACAAAAGTCAATGCGACATGCGTCATTCGTCTTCCACCAATAAGCTAAGTCTATGTGTAAAGGCAGCTAGTTTCTTGTGTGGATTACTGGTGTGGGAAAACCAGGAAATACATGAGTAAGTAACCTGGCCGACGTGATATGACTGAGAAACTGTTAAAAACGGCGTTAAACCCCAATCAATCAATCAATCAGTATGACGCCTCTTCAGCAGACGGCTTTTTGATACATTGTGACAAAAGGAGAAATTGCGAGCAATGTTTTCAACTATATTCATTTATTGTTCTTTCATTGGAAGGATTTTCTGTGCTAGACGTTATCAAAATCGTCTATTGCTGTATGTTGGAAAGGGTTAAAAGGATTACGAGGTAGTTTTGTTGTTTCACTATCACTGAAGTGAAAGGTTTTCGATTGAAAAGTTAGGCGAAATATCTCTCACGTGATAACAGCTTATGGCTGCAGACTGTCTTCTGCGTAGTTTAGATTGAAAACAGACGAAAGTAAAAAATTGAACACGGACCACACGCGTCAAATTCAAAGAGATGTGTGTTTAATACTGGACAGCTTTTGATGATACTTCTTTTTACAAATTAAACTGTTGAAGCCGCTATGAAAACGTGCAGCTACATTTGCGAACAGATGACAAGCTGACTTGAGTCGTCCCGCGAGAAAACCATCATTATGGCATCTGCGTAATGTATCGACCAGATCAGCTTGCGCTATCCGCGCATACTGAAACGGGCCGACACATTCCGTCTCAGGAGGATAGAGGTATAGAGAAATGCTTTCTGAAACAGGAAATCCGCAAGAAGCGAAAATTGTCTATCCGGGTAAGTCTGAGCGGCATGCTTATCCGTATCGATGCTTTACACAGACACCACAAGGTTGGTTCTTGCGTGACGGCTCACGTCTACATTTATTTTCCGCCCGGTTTAAGAACGGTTAGTTTCAACTCTTCCCTGAAATCTCCCCTTGCTGGAGTCGAGATGTTCAGGGGTTTTTTTGCATGACATTCTATGCTTTTGTAAGGAATGTCATATTTCATGGATAATGATATCGGTTATAATAATTGGCGGTATAAGTGTTTATGTTTGTACCATTACGACATTAGTATAAACATGTACTTTAAAATGAACCACCCTGAATATGCCATGGCCGCTGTTTCTCTAGATCTGATATCGATTGACTTGAAGTCAATCAGACAAGTATGCAATTTGATGGCATTTATGGACTTTTTAACCCTTTCCCATATACAACACATTTGCAGCAGACGACTTTGAAAATTTATAATATTGAATATAGTTAAAAACATTGTTGAAAAGGGAGAAAATGCTCAATGGAGAAAGTTCTCCTTTTACAACAAATTGTCATAAGTCGTCTGCTGCAGAGACCTCAGAAAGCGCTCGTATGTGTGTAAAGGTTAAACAGTTATTATCCGAAAGTTGATTTTCGTATGATGTGGGCCATTTAACCCTTTCCCACATACAACAAATCTGCAGAAATCGACTTTGAAAACATTCTGACAAACACCTGAAAATGTCCATAAAAGATAGCTTAAGTGTTAAATAAAGTTGACCACAGTGTGGTCAAAGGAGAAATTGCTCATCATGAGCAATTTCACCCTTGGCCACAATGTTTTCAAAGGTTGTCTGCTGCTATTGCATCAAAATGCGTTTGAATTTGGGAAATGGTTAAATGTCGATAAAGTGCTTATATCTTATTATTATGTTAAATCTTTATCCTTTAAGAATTACAAGGAAAATACATCGGCTTTATATACGTAATTATCCAACGTTCAACATTATGGTTGTTGTGATGGATGGTGAAATATGAATCATGCACTTGGCTGTTTTCCTAAAATGAGTCAAAAGGCGACGTTATCCTGAACGCAATTATGTTGAAAATTGTCGTCCCCGTTAAAGCCAAGATATCGGTTCTCAAATATTCTCAAATATTCAAAAAAGAGCAAAAGGGACTGACAGTATTATCTCCGCGCCAAAGACTGATATTGCCATAGCCACTGGTGTCAAAAATACCAGAACAAACAAACATTTCCAATTTGCATATGTAATCGTTGTCCATTTCCGAGACCGGAAGTCACCCCGAGCTCACGTCCATATTGTCGTCTGCTATCATGTTTTATTGTTGTATTTTGGAGGGAATACCGGGTAGCGTGGCTGTAATTATCGTATCCACGTCAAGCAAGCATCCGACGAGCCCGGTAGAAAAGGGTGTTTTACATGGTCTATGGATAGAAATGAAGGCTCCGATCAAACTTTTAATGGTCAATCAAAGTAAAGTAAGGCAATAATTATCGATAAAGGTTTAGCAAACAATATGCCAGGTATCCTTTATCAGGTATGATGTGCATAACATGTTGTAGTACATAATAATACACCAATATGGAAGATTTAACAAGCTTTATTTTAGGAACGGTACACTCTAAACTGATTGAGTCATTTTCAAAAAAAATAGAAAGGTTGAAAAACGACGGATGCGTATCGAATTATGATTGCATGCATATGTAGTCTGATCTTGAACTACATTGATTTTAAATGTCATTTAATGAATTGAATTCCAGTGTTAGCTTAGGTATTTTTGCAAATCGGAAACAGCCATGGCGAGTTTTCTTACGTGACGGTGTGTTGATTTAATATGAGCAGTTTCAGCAGACGTCTTCCTTAAATTTATAGAACAATAAATATCACATTACCAATATCTGTCTCAATAACGCCTCGTTTCAATTCTATCAACAGTAAAATATAAAGTGCGTCTCGGCGGGGTAAAAGGGGTCTTGCAGCATCCTACAAATAGCATAAATAAATGTGGGAGTGAGAACATAAGGGCTACACCTATAGCTCGTCATCAGATGTTACATCTTTGTCGCGTATAAATGTAGGCGGACATTGATGGCTCGGGTGATACTACATTCATGTTCACAAACTCACCTGAGTCTTCACTATTTGCATGTGCATCAATTGGGACTGGTAAACAATATTACTTTGTGTGAACTCACCGCTTCATAAAACTAACCTGATTTCAACTCGTATACACGCTGCAAATTCAATATTTGATATGAACAAATAGTCTTCCATCTTCAAGTATACAGTGGATTTTAGCGGTGTCATTAAAAATGTGACTATTGCGCTCGATATTCGATAACGTCCTTCATATCAAAATGATACTTTTGTGTGCAATCTCATTAACTATGACTTGATGTGATAATTTTATGATAGCCCTAGATTCGTCTGCTTTAAAAGCTCGCGAAAACAAGTGAACAAGGTTGCGTGATTTGAAGGGAGGAAACCCTCCTTCTTATATGAGGCACGAATCCTCAAAAGTCTCTGAATCAGGGAAAAGCTGAAAACAGATTAATTATATTGTTCTACATTACATTGGCATAATAATTGTTTTTTTATTCTTCGGTCAAACGGTTCGAGTCCAATAAATCCCGTTATTAATTATTCCAGTATAGTGATCTAATACCAAGACATTTATTGAAGCGAGAATGACACCAACTCCCATTATTAACTAGCGATGAAATTACGCGCCATTTTTTCTCCTTCCGGTCCGCGGTTCCGACACGGATTTATGAAATGCAATAAATCATTTAAAATCTGTCATATCTGTCAATAAATAATTGAGCGTAATATGACTTTTATTTAGAAACAGTTTAATCGATTACTGCATGTGGTAATTTTCAATGTATTCTGATTTAAATAAATCTGAATAATGTAACATCTAGAAAATCGAAAATGTATTCCTGTTATAAACTTTTTTGAAACAGGAGAAATACTCGTTTCTCTTTATATCACAATGTTATCAAAAGTCGTGCTGCTCAATGGCATCACAATTCGTCTACATGCTGCAAATACATTTTGTTTTCTCCAATCAGTTTAACCAGTAAGTGGTTATTTATACGGGCCTGTATTTGCATTACAATATAATTTGATGTATTTGTCGAGACCGCTCGCAGCGGCTATAGTGGACGGCCCTTGGGATAGAAACATTTCCCGACCCAACACTGTTAACGCTTTCCCGCATACGACAATTCTGCAGAAGACGACTTTGAACATATTTTGTTAACAACTGGAAAATCTCTATATCTAAATGGATAACCTATGACGAAAAGTGGAAAACATTGTGTCAAAAGGAGAAATTGCACAGAGGCGTCAGGAAGCGTCTATATGAGGGAAAGGATTAAATTACCAAGGCTGAAGGGGTCAAAGGTAAGCGGTAGACTGTCGGCAAGGTGTAACCGAAATACGGTTGAAAATGAATTAAAACATTACTAAATCAAAGCATTTGCCGAGAATCAACAACGGAAGGTCACAATGACACTTATCAAGCGACAGACGGAACTTAATAAATAACCTCCAGTTGAGATCAAAGAAATATCAAACCAATTATAAAATAGATGAGATTCGAGTAGGAGAATAGTTTCATTTGCTGGCTTCTTATCACCTTAACCAATATATTTAAGAGTCGCCTGCCAGAAAACCATTTAAAAAAAGTGTTTTATTGACCCTTAGAAATACAAATAATATAATATTGAAAAATGCCGGAAAACAATGCGGGAAATATAGAAATCGGTTCGGGTTTTTTCACAATGTTTTCAAATGCCATACGCTGCTGGAATGTTACGCTCGTCTATTTTGGGTGAAAAGGTAAAATCTATTGCTTTTGCGCTCATGTGGTAAAATGTGTATCATCATTGAACATGAGTTGACGCCAGTGATCATGTTTTGAAAACATTGGTGGGCGGACAATTAGAAATTGCACCAAACTTTCAATTTCGAACACTGGGGACATCAATTCAGTAAAATTCTGCCTCATGTTTTCTCAAAGCGGTTGACTTGATTATATTCCACGTTCTTAATGGCTACCGGAACGCTAAGAGTTAAACATCCATATTCGGTTCTGCCATAAGTACTTTGCTCGCCACGTGACCTCTTGTATATTTCAACAAAATTGACAGCGACTTCCGTTTCGTTATTTTTCTTTTCATCGATTTACCTTGAAGCCATTTTGAGTTTTGTTTTAATCAAAGCGACTGGAAAGTAATTGAATCAGTGAGATGCGCCATTCAAAAATCGGCATTCGGCGTTTAAAACTTGAAGGCAAAAATCAGATCCAAGTACATACAGGCTATATAGCTGGCTGTCGTAATGAGTATTCTCATCGAACTCATAGAATGCTTTAAGTTCTGAACTGCGGCCGGGGTAAGATCTTGATCACATGGCATGAGGGTGCAGACTTGTATATATCATTTCTTGTGACAATTGTGTTAAGTAGGGCTAACTTTTGTCATGGTCCGGATATCAGCTGCCCTTGATGATATGTAAATTAACCCTTTTCCACTTGTAGACGCATTCTCACTCATATGAACCAGGTGACATTTTAAATCATTGTCGCAAAATCAGAAATTAATCCATAATATGCAATTTCTTCTTTTACTACAATGCTTTCAACTCTCAATATTTATAATTCCATTTATAGAGATTCTAAATGTTTCCGAAGTTGTCTGATGCAGATTAGTTGTATGTGGGAAGGCCTTTAAGTGGCTACTTGACCTCCTTTGATCTCATGTTCACCCATAGTTTCCTTCTGTCATTATACTTTTGATAACTATCTTTTATTGGTGGCGAATTATAATTTTTGACGATTTGAGTTTGAGTAAAGTAAGAAACCAAAGAAACTGAATTACACTGGCATGGCTTCAGCGCTTACTAGCAAGTAACGAATTGGTCAACAAGTTTTATCTGATACAGACGGTATTAGATGCCTTTACTGCAGACGACATTTCAATACACTGTAGGAAAATGAAAATATACTGTAAAGGAGTATGTTTTCAATTTGTTTCTATAAAGTGCCTATCTTTGTATTTAGATGTATTAACACATGTCCAAATGTTTCTTCTAAGATGTTATGAAGGTAAACTATATTGAAACTCCCATAAGCATGTATTCAGTTAACTGACACTCCAAATGAAGGAGACATAATGTATTTGAATTCAGTTTGTGATTTAAAACACACACACAAAACTTGGTTGATTATTTTTTTAATACTCTTAATAATTATAGCTGTTGTGAGTGTATGCATGTATGTATTTGTTACAATTGACATTTAATACAAAACGAGAGGCGTCGAAAACACTTAACCTGATTCTTAGTGTTTATTGAATTAACATTTTCCAACGATCAGCTAGTGACTGTATACATAGTTAAGCAATAATATGAAACATCTCTATAAAGTAAAGTTTAATAATGGAATAGCTTTAAAACATTGTGACAACATGAGAAATCACTGGTGTTGTACAATTTCTCCATTTGCTACAATGTTTTCAAAAGTCGTTTGCTGTAGATACGTAAATTCACGTCTGGATTTTAGGAAAGCGTTAATACATAGTAAGTAGTTTAATCAGACGCTTTCATCTTCAGCCGTCTTCTTTGATAAAGTCACATTGACCCCGTATAAAAGGTAAACCCAGGTCGATTCGCATCTCACCACCTTCCTATCTCCATCACTGTATCTTTGATCTAGAAATTCAGTCTCCTCCACACCTGGTCAGCATAGACGGATACCTGCAAAATATAAAATTAATCGATTCATGAAAACAAAAAATAATATTTATGGAGAACCAGAGGTCGAATCACAGTACCGACGCTACATTGTTAACCCATTCCCACATACAGATAATCAGGTGCAGGTGCTAGACAAACATATGAAATATCTCTATATATGGGAAAGTTTAATTATTGAACAGAGATGTAAACATTGTGTAGTAAACGAATACATATTTCATTATGAGCAGTTTCTCTTTCTACAACATTAATTTCGCCTGTCACAAAGGCGTCAAAATACGTCTCTGTACAGTGGGAAAGGGTTTAGCCTCCGCAATCATTTAATATCAAAGTGTATAACCCTATAGTATTTACCTGTATCAGAACATTGATAACATTTAATATCAAAGTGTATAACCCTATAGTATTTACCTGTATCAGAAGAATGATAACATTTAATATCAAAGTGTATAATCCTATAGTATTTACCTGTATCATAACAAAGATACCGTTGACATTAAAAGAAAAAACGTATCACCTAGTATCCTACAAAATTAAGCTCTATCCACGGCACAAACGACTTTCCATAGTTTGTAGCGGAGGACGGCATTGTTACACAAAGTGAACAATCAGTAAAGTTTGTGAATTATAATTCGCATATTTACGGAGACATATTAAAGTCCGGAGTTGCTACACAGCAAACGGCATGGTTCTTCGTTAAAAAAAAAGGGGGGGGGGGGGTTCGAATCCCGTCATGAGCGCGTTTAACTTTTTGGAATGTTCCACATCCTCTGTTCCATCGGTGGCTAGATATGAATGGAGTAGACCCTGACAAGCGAAGTGTTAAACTGTAAGTCAAATTGGCTTCATTCTCGATGGAACCTTATTTCACGTAACATCTTGTATCTAAAACAGTTTAAAGCTTGTGTCCATCTGTTTACCCTGATTTGCTCGAGTCTGGCGTTTTGACAGCAAACGAATTTGAAAACAGTTCTTCTTTTAACACAATCTTTTTGCTTCGATTCAATTGTGAAACACCTATCATAAGAGATTACCAATATATGTTTGAAAGTGCGTTTTTAAGTTTTTCTTCTTCAAAAGTGCTAAATGTTGGGAAAAAAATAAAGTTGTGCTGATTTAGGAATATCTTGATGGGTGTACTATATCTCGTAAGGTGATAGTAATATTGGATAAAGAGTTCAAATAGAAAATGTTGGAATAGGGAGACATTTCAAAATACATTTCAAACTCGTCTATTACAGGTGCGTAAAAAGTCGGTCTCTAAAATGAAAGGGTCAGTTAAAGGTCAGTTACTGCCCCCTATCGGTCAAGTTGACCATGCATATTTACTGTTAACTCCGATAATCGATTTTGCAGGTGTCTTTGTTTTTTTCGATAAAAGTAAAGAAGAACACGAGAGCCGTCCCGTGAGAAAACCAACATTATTGCATCTGCGTAAATGTATCGATCAGCCTGCGCAGTCCGGACCGACACACAGGGATAGAGGTATTACTTAATGATTTCTGAAACAGAAGACGAACATTGGGTATCCGGGTCTTTCCGGATTAACCTGTGTGGCATGCTTAGACTGATCCGGGTCGATACTTTACGCAGAGTCCAGAATGTTGGTTTTCTCGCAGGACTGCTCATATGTTTTCTTTTTACGGCAGCAACAAGTGTTCAAGTGAGTTGACCCGCGATCAAACTGAATAGTGACATATTGCAGATACAAAGATATTTTGACAAATTCAACATCATCATAACAAATGTTAAATATATATGATATTTTGTTCTTAACTTCTGTACTCATGTAAAGTTTGAGAGGGACACAATTTATATGCACTCGTGTCCCAATCTGAAACAATGTATTGAATGCGTCTAAACTAACTTAATAGCCTGTGCATGCAATGGGGTAAACGCTGGCTTTTTACAGAATATGAATATACTCAGGTAAAATGTCAAATATGCCGACATACTACGAACATACATATAACACAATTGTTGAATATAGAATTGCCATCAATTTAATGTTCATCATATACGTGTTTTAGATAAACATAATGAACTTGATATATGACGGAAAAACATTACGGTGCACCGATATTTTCATGCAATGTTTCTCGATGTCAAGAGATAAGCGGGACTCCGCGAAAACCAACATTTGAAGAAGTTACTTGCGGCCTGAGAGTATATCCAGATCAGCCAGCGCATTGTCGCAATCTGTTCTGGTTCTACACTGTTTGCAAAGTCTTCAAAGAAGATTTAAAGAAACGTCTGTAAAGCTGTATCCCCTTTCGGCATTAGACCAAATGCGCAGTTAGATAATTTATTACGTTAAGGTTGCTTTTCGCAGAGCACCTCGAATGTGTACGTGATGTGAAGAATTTATACAATTTACGTTCCGACGATGAAAATGTTTTTGATGTCAAGAAATTAAGCTTGACATATAGCTGTGGTAATTAACCTACAATCAACCTTCTGGAATAAATCATTTTAACGTCTTTGCAAACAGCGTAAGAATTCAGTTCGACCTTGAACTTCATTATTAGAGCGATCCCCATCATACCTAAATATAACTTTAAAGATCTTCGCCGTTCCAAGAGAAAAACAACAGTGTGCACTCTGGGTTAAGTATCGACCCGGATCACCCTAAGCATGCCGCGCAGGCAACCCCCGGACAGACATGTTTTTCCATCTGTGGATTTTCTGTTTCAGTAACCATTACTGTATACCTCTATCCCCCTGAGACTGATTTGGGTCGATATATTACGCAGAGTCCATACTGTTGGTTTTCTCGTGGAACACCACATATTCGGTCAGCACACATGTTCATCCGCGCAGAGGTATCTGGTTCTACTCTGTAATTAGATATGTCACAGAACCTAACAAAGGTTTCTGACTGACATTTTATGCTAGGAAAAGATTATATGGATACACAATTATCACAAATGTACTACAACACGGCTCTCCTGTTCAGTCCTGTTAATCATGTACTCTAACGTCGGAAGGAATGTTGACCGTGCTGGGTTTCGAACTAGCGATCCCTGGATTGTTCGACCGCATCACTACCGACAGAACCACCAAGGCGAACATAAGACACGATACGAGAGCTGCGTGCGGAAACGTTCATATCACAAGGAACTTTGGTAGTGAACAGAACACGTTGCTGTTACATTTCTATTTTTCTTCGTAAAATATTTTATGTAATGATTGACTGACTGACTGACAATAAAATAGTGTATGTATCTGATCGAACTCTAAGTGTGTACATGCTTACCTGTAAATGTTGAATTGGGGTTTAACGCCGTTTCGACATTATTTCAGTTATATCACTGCGACAGTACACGTATTTATGATCCTAGGGTAAACACACCAGTACTAGTAGGAAACATGCCTTTCCCATGGGCACTTCACTATGGCCGCCTCGACTTGGGGTCGAAGACGGGACGCCCGGTTAAACAAATCCCCGACGCTTATCGGGCTTCTACGGCTGATTGCTTTACATGCTTATCTGGTTTGGCAGATGGTCTCACTTTATTTTAAACAGCTTTCTAAGTCGATAATTGACAAAGGCCGAATGCGACAGGCGTCATTCGTCTTCCAACAATTGGCTGACAGTATATGTGGAAAAAACAGCCAGTTGCTCGTAAAGACTGTTGTTCTGAGAAGTGATGTCAGACAAAAGCCAAGAAACTAAGAAAGGTGATTTGGCCTATGAATGAAAAATATTAAAAACAGCGTTAAACCCCTTTCAATCAATTATTCAAGTATGTCTCGATGTTCATAAAGTAATAGCCTAAGTTACCACCAGCACATGTCACAAATGCCACAGCACAAATCGAAGGGTTAAAGAATCTCAATGATTAGTCAATGGGTATGATATGTTAGAAAAATATCCGTCTGCTGTGATTTATAACACAAACGTCAATAGCTTGACCCGACAGACGACACAAAAACAACAACAGTTTTCTGGTCAGACTTGATCTGTCAGATTGGCTTTGTAAACATGTCATCGATATAGAAATAAGAAATTTACATATTTCCTGTATGAATAATCGACCTTAAAAGATGGGTCTAACAAGTCTCTTGTTGAGTTTCCCTTCGCCTGTTAGATTTCTGGCTTGTTTTTTGTAAATACATTTGTTGCTGCTTTTTCCAGTTATATTACGGCGTTCCCTGTGTTAAGTAATCAGTACTACTAATCCACTTAACCTGACACCAGCAAGTCAGTCATAATGCTAAACCCACACTCTTGAGCTCCAAAGAGAATAGCCATTACATCATGTTTAAAGTCTTTAGTTTAAACTTATTTAGTTTACATCGATTTCGAAACAAGCTTTCAGCTTACATTAATTAGGCTAGATGTCTGCTTCCTGGATACATAAACAGTACTCGCGCCCGTTTGAGTGGAAAAATCTTAAAAGCACAACCCGCTCATTACGGAATTCGTACCCAGGACCTGTGGTCCTTATTACTAATGAATTGTGCATTCTACCATCGTGGATAAGGGTTCTAACGAGATTCATCTACCGCGTATGACAGTTTATGACAACAGAAGAGCAGGCGAAGGAATTTTGTTTGGATTTCTACCGCTTCTGAATGACAGGATTCTGGACAGCTGACCGGCGTCTCGTGAAAACAATAACACAATACAATTCATTCATCGATTTGTAATGGGTTTTCGGTCACTTGTGGACAGAAATAAATAGAAAGCGTTTGTTTGATAATTCATCAAATTTGCTTGACACGTGTTGAATCTTTTTTCTGTCTCAGAAGTAAATATAATCTCTTAATGGATGCTTTGTGTTTAAATGTTCTTAAGCAATTAAAGGGGAATGTCTATCGTAGCCATAGTAATCAGTTCACGACATTTTACCTCCATAATAGATACATATATAGTACGAGAGCATCAGTCCAACACTCCAGACAACATGCATGAGTCATACCAAAGGGTTTACACGCAGAAGAGTGGTGGCTTCCCCTTTTCCGTTCAGGTAGCGTGATTTTGGTTTGACGTGTGTTTAACGCCGCTTAAAACAATTTTCACTTATAACACGGTGTCTCCTGGGTAAAGTTATCAGTACTTTCAGTCTCATTTATTTTGACACCGATGAATTAGTCGAGGCTTTCTCGGCAATCCTGATCGCCGAAAGAAAGGAAAACCATTGCGACAATTTAAATAGTATTTTGTTAAACCGTCGGTGGTTCCTATGAGACACAATGGAGTCTAATGTCACTTGATGCTCTAGGGAAAACGACAGAAAGAGCGTTAAGTTGGCTCTGGCTGTGACGTAATGATCAAACTCTGCAACAAATGAAGATGGGGGAGGGCAACCAATGTAGATGGGGGAAGGCAACCAATGTAAATGGGGGAGGGCAACCAACCAAGATAGGGGAAGGCAACCAATGTAG
>JAUELF010075921.1:0-16240 GCA_031471495.1 Clinocardium nuttallii | reverse complement strand
AAAACATAGTGACAAAAGAAGAAATTGCACAAAACGTGCAATTTCTCCTTTTGCCACAATGTTTTCCACTTCTAGTCCTAGGTTATCCATTCAACTATAGCGATTTTCCAATTTTTGACAAAATATGTTCCAAGTTGTCTGCTGCAGAATTGTCATTTGAGGGAAAGGGTTAAAACATGCATAATTCCATAGGTATGGTGGGCAATGCACTGTAGTGAATTGTGCATTTTATTCCTTAGATCCTAAAATCTGACATATTTTCCGGGGGGGGGGAGGAGATTAAAGATGTATACATGATATATATCCTTATTGCATAAGAGGAAAAATGTGCATATGTCTACAATTACCCAATTTATGATCGCTATTATCCTAATTGTAAAAACTTTATTGTATTCTTGTCTATTCAATCACTTGCAGAAATGTCTTGGCATATATCTGCTTCCGACAACTTTGGAAAACATTTTGCCAAACAAATTTCAACGCTATTCAAACTGTCATGAATACAAATTAACTAACCCTTTCCCATCAAGCACCAAATCTTTAGTAGACATCTTTCCAAACAATTAGGCAAAAATATTGTAAATGTTTATGCATGAATGTAAAATTATTGAATAGAGTTGAACACATGGTGGTAAAATGAGAAATTGCTCATGATGAACAATTTCTCCTTTGCCACTATGTTTTCAACAGTAATGTTAATAAGATATAAAAAAGATCTTATGAAATTAACTAAACCAATCAACAGTCAATAGACTTTAAACAAAGTGTGTCACAAACAATGGTTAATCCGATCCAATTGGTCCTCCTTTAAACATGAGGCTGATTTACTCATGTCTCAACCTGGTGATCCAAATTATCCTTGTTGTAAAAATCTAATTGGACATTTGTCTATTCAAAACTCTACTACTAACATGTTTTGGCACATCTTAAACTGTCAAATTATAAAAGTACTGTCACAACAAATGTGCAAATTGCTCCATATGAGCAAATTGTCAATTTCTCCTTTTACCACAATGATTTCATCTCTATTTAATAAGCATAGTTTTCTTTTTACTAAACATATTATAGAGATAATCAGATTTGTTAATTACCTTGATGTTAAAGTTAACCTGAAGATTTCATATAAAAGTTTTAAAAACCCCATGTGGTAAAGGGTTGATGAAAAGAACAATTACTAATACATCTTCTGAAGTTTTTTAAACCAATCAACTGTCAATTGTCTTAAACGAAGTGTGTCACAAACAATGATTAATCTGATTAAATGCTGATCCAAGTGGTCCTCCTTTAAACATGAGGCTGATTTACTCATGTCTCAACCTGGTTTCCAAATTATCCTTGTTGTAAAAACCTAATTGGACCTTTGTCTATTCAAACCTCTCCTACTAACAGACACGTTGTGGCACATCTTTAACTGTCAAATTATAAAAGTATTGTCGCAACAAATGTGCAAATTGCTCCATATAAGCAAATTGTCAATTTCTTCATTTACCACAATGATTTAATAAGCATACTTTCTTTAAACTTAACATATTTATAAAGATTATCAGATTTGTAAATTACCTTGATGTTTTCAAAATTACCTCCTGAAGATTTCATGTGAAACCCCATGTGGTAAAGGGTTGATGAAAAGAACAATTAATAATACATCTTCTGAAGTTTATTAAACCAATCAACTGTCAATGGTCTTAAACGAAGTGTGTCACAAACAATGGTTAATCTGATTAAATGCTGATCCAAAATGTCGTCCTTTATACATGAGGCTGATTTACTCATGTTTCAACCTGGTGTTCCAAATTATCCTTGGACACATTGTAAAAACCTAATTGGACCTTTATCTATTTAAAACTCTATTACTAACATGTATTGGCACATCTTAAACTGTCAAATTAAAATAAATATTGTTACAACAAAAGTAGAATTTGCTTATATGGAGCCATTTCTACGTTTTGTTTATCACAATGATTTCATTTTGATTCAATAATCATACTATTCTTTAAACTTAACAGACTTTAAGAGATAATCGTCTTTGACAATTACCTTGATGTTTTTAAATTAACCTGAAGATTTCATGTAAAGCCCCATGAGGTAAAGGGTTGATGAAAAGTACAATTAATAGTACATCTTCTGAAGTTTACTAAACCAATCAACTGTCAATGGTCTTAAACGAAGTGTGTCACAAACAATGATTAATCTGATTAAATACTAATCCAATTGGCCCTCCTTTGAACATTTCACATGTTTTCATGCTCTGTCTTGATCCTGCAGAGATCATGAAGTTACATTTTTGAAAAACCCTTGATTATACATGTTGAGATATATATAGATCTCCCCAAAAAAGTCCTATATCTTCAAAAAGTCTACTGAGAGGCCAATTTCTACTTTCCCAATGAGTACATTTTTTAAATTGCAGAATGTGTTATTAGAATCTATAAATAGGACATGGTTAGAAAAAGGAGTTCATGATATCTAATTTAATAATTCAAATGATGAAATAATCCTGTCCCTTCTTTTAATGTTGTATACATCCATTCCTTTAAACAGGATCAGAATAGTTTTGTTTGGAGTTTTATGTTATTAATAAAGAAATCATGCAAGGGCCTTTAATTTTTAATTTGATGAAAATTTAATTATTTGATTTTTGTTAAACAGAACAAATATTCCAATTAGATGATAAGGGTCTAATAAAACAGTTTGTAACTTGATACAAATATAATCTCATCAATTTAATTGTTGTGCTTGACAAAATCATTAATGACTGAAATTGTCACACCTATATAATACACCAATCAAGTTTTATAACCTGTACTCTGAAGACTTGCCTACACAGGCTCTCTAACTTCAATGATAAGGGAACAGCATGTTTGACTTAGAATACGGATTAAAGAATCAATAAGTTTGTTTGCTAAATTATGCACAGACTTGTATTCCGTTAATCTCCCTCCTTTCATATAAGTAGGTAAAAGTATATGAGTCAATACCCCATTCATATTTTATCTTCGAAGCATGTTGACATAGGAGTTTGAATGTTTACTCTTTGGTAAATAACATTCTGTTGAAGGGGAACCAGTGTATTGGAAAACGATAATTTTATTTGATACTTAAGTTAGGATAGATTTGGTAAGAATTTATTGATTTTTTTTGCTGACTATTTTATAATGATTGTCTCTTATCTAGAATTAAGTAATGGTATTTATGGACTATTTAATTTATCTGATGTAATAATATTATTATATTGTCAAAGTCAGCTGCTTTGAAAGTGTGAATCCTTTCAACATACATCAAATCTGCATCTAAGTTCTATAAAAACATATATATAGGCAAATAATTTGTAAACATTGTAACAAAAAGAATAAATAACTAATCATGTATAATTTCTCCCTTTTTTTGTAGAGTTGTCTGGAAGTTGTAAGAGTTTAAATCCACTGTGGACAAATCTGTGCTGGAGGGATTTGAGAAGGCTATATATATAATGAACATTATTGCATAGAGTTGATTGCTTTGTGGCAAATGGATGAATTGCTCCTTTTGCTACAATGTTTTCAAAAGTTGACTGATGCAAGCACATTGAAATGCATCTGCATGTGTAAAAGTGTTATGGTCCTTATTTATTTGATGTAAAATTAAATACAATTCAATATTTTCTCTTTCCAGCTGTACAATTATTTTGAAGATAATAACTATGTGTATTTGATCCTGGAAGTGTGCCACAATGGAGAACTACAGAGATATCTGAGGTCCAACTGTAAAGTGTTCAGTGAAACTGAAGGTAGGATTCGGAATTTTAAAGTTTGTCTTAATTGCTTAAACCCCCTTCTCCATGGACAACACACTTTGAAAACATGAAGGAAAAACAAAAAAATTCTTGAAATGAAAGTAAAAATTACTCTAGCTATAAATGAAAAAAAAAGACTTTTTCTATTCCAACAATGTTTTCAACTCTGTAATAAAACTTAGGCTTCACATTTTCTAGATATTACTCTATTTTTTTCCACAGATAATTTCATAACTCTCATGTTTGTTAATAGTTTGAATGTAAGCATTATAATAAGTATCTGTTTTATTTTGTTATTTCAGCCCGTCATTTCATGTGGCAGATTATAGAGGGCATGCTATATCTACACAGTTACGGTATACTTCACAGAGATCTCACCTTAGCCAACTTACTTCTCACCAAGGGCATGGATGTTGTGAGTATATAATCTAACTTACCATTCAGCCATATACAGACATCTTCTAATGACATAATCATGTATAAGATAGCATTGGAATCAAACTGTAGATTCATAAATACATTAATTTATAAAATGCTTGTACATATAAATGTTATCCGAACAATCATGAATAGAAAAACCAGCCGAGATATTATACAATTCTTGGAATATATTGAAAGATAAGATTTAAACTTTTCTTTCAGAAAATAGCTGACTTTGGTTTGGCAACAAGACTAAATGGTCCAGAAGAAAAACATTTTACAATGTGCGGTACTCCCAATTACATATCACCGTAAGTTATTCTTTGTCTTGTTGTTTTGAAAGAGGGGTTACACAGAACCATTACCAAGTAAATAATTGAATTATTGAAAACATTGTAGAAAAAGGTGAAATTTCTCATCATGGGCAAGTTTTTCTCCTTTTGCCACAATGTTTTCAAAAGTCGCCTGCTGCTGAGGCATCAAAAAGCATCTATAAGTGTGAAAGGCTGTTTTTTCAATCATGAGCAAAGTCTCTTTTATCTTGTTATGTTATCTACTTAGGTATTCTCAGAATTTTACTTAGAATTCTTCACTTTTTTCTCTTTACATCTCGTGCTTCTTTTAACTTGGAAGATTCTAAAAATGACAAATATGGTAATTTATTAATTCTTTGCTTTTTATTTCCACAGAGAGGTAGCAAGTCGATCAGCCCATGGCTTAGAGGCTGATGTGTGGTCCCTTGGCTGTATGTTCTATACATTCCTGGTTGGGAATCCACCATTTGATACAGATACAGTGAAAACAACCCTGTCTAGAGTTATTAAAGGAGATTTCGATTTACCTGAAGATATGTCAATGGAAGCGGAAGATCTGATTCACTCCTTACTACAGAAAAATCCTACTAAGCGAATTGCTTTACATGGTAATTATATTTGATCTACTTTCTCAATAAACAATGCATTAATAGAGGTTTGGATATCAGATTGTTAAAGAGTGTGTGGCCTACATCATCTTTGTTATGACTTGATCAAAACCCTTTGAGAACCCACATACGGCTCACATAGGGATTTTTAATTATGAAATACTTATTTAGAACATTGCTAGGCTAAGTTTTTTTGAAAGAAATTAGCTTGCACATTGTGGAATGGGACGAAAATATTGTAGGAACAAGTAAATGATGAATATTATGATATCAAAATGGTATACTGTAGATATTTTAAAGTCAAATTATATGTAGGAAATCTTTCACATAATATCATTAGAAGACTTTTCAATATGATATTTAGCTTAGAACATGTTTTTTCCCAATAAATGTCATGTGAATTTCATTTTAGTAAAGAATATTACTTGGATTTAACTCATGAGAATTTCTTTCTTTCACAGATGTAATGAGCCATCCATTCATGTTAAAAGAAAATTCTTCAGACTTTGTCAAAGGTCACCACCAGGTAAGGCGTCAGGTTATTTCTGTAAATGATTAGATTTAGATATAAGTCATATGCAATTGATGAAAATGTTTTGAAGAGTTTCAGAGCTTATTTACAAGTTAAACTGATGTATATTATCTTTCTAATATAATGTAGAACTTCATAGATTTTTTGCATTAAATTACAAATTATGATACTAAACCCTTTTTCTTGTAAGAATCTTCTGAAAATGCATCTGCAGCAAACAAGAAATTAATTTATGGAAATGAGGCAGTTATTGTTGTTGTAATCATCTTGTACTGCAAATTTGTCAGAACACTTGTGATTGGTGATAGGGTTAGGTATATATTTAGAAACAAATAGGACAAACAAGTTCAAACTCAAGTATCCAATCATCTTTCCTTCTCTAGTTATTTGATTTGGACAACTTCTGAATATAGCATCAGACATCACTAAGCACATCATTTGAGATGATTCAATGGTCAAATAATACTAACTTAACATTATTTCAGAATTTATCAATAGACAGTGGGCGTGGCACAATGTCGACTGTTACTACAAGGTCTTGTAAGATGTCAAACACTACAGCTAGAAACCGTCCCAAAGCTGCCATCCACCCAATCTCTAACAAAATACCTGAAGATAAAGAAAACAGCATGGGTGAAACAGACAGATCAGTGGAGAATCATTTCTCGAGAAAAAACATAGCAGCACTATCTAACCCAGCTGTGCGGCATCCGGCCTCACCACCTGTTCGACTAAGAGACAGGTATGTTTGGAAGTTTAAATATGTTATGATTTGCCTCTCAGAGTTACATTTAGGGATGCCTTCTCCCAGTGTATGTATGTCACTGTTAATTGGCATTTGACACAAACACTCTTTTGATTCATACAAACATCAATGCACCAGATGGGATGTAATACTCAGAAGAATCATCTCACTTAGATGTTCTTTTGAATATCTGTTGGTTATGTATTGCAGCAGATATTGTGGAAAAATACTTAATGATCTAGTCATCTGATACCATCCGAAACTTACTTTAATTTATGATCCTTAGTAAAATGTGTTTATAGTACCAAATTGTTTGCTTTGATACATCTATGACTTTTATTATGTTATTACCTTTGATATTTAGATAGTATATGAATTGTGTAAGATATTTCTTTATTCATCTATATATTTAATTTATTTCAGTGATCGTGGAAACGATCATCATAATAATCAAGCTAATGGGATGATGTTTCAAAACAGATATACAGACAGATCTAATTCATCCAAGTCTGATCACTCCAGTGATTGTGGAAATAAGACATCAAAATCCTCCCATTCTGACAATAACCTCTACAGGGAACGCAGTGTCACCCCAAAAACTACGCATCAAGAGCATTTACAAATAAATAATTCTACCCCTTTCTCAGAGAGAAATGGCAACTTTACGGATAGGACTCCTAAAACAAGTCAGCCAGCTGACTTTGAGTATAGAGGAGCGGATACTGGTTACTGTAGTGCTAATAAGACCAATGTTCGTGAAACAGAGAGGAGATTTAATCCATCTCGGACAGTTGATACTCCAAAATTAAATCTAGCCCAGTTTGATCCTTCCAAGTACCAGGAGAAAGTGCCAACACCTAGTAACTCGGCACATTCTGGTTGGTCCTGCAGTGCTTCCATACATAGCAATGACAATAACATTATAAGTCCTAGAGAGCAGGCATTCGCTGATTTAAATCCTCTAGATTTACGAAAGCAGCCCTCTGTGTGTACAGTATCTGATGTATCTTCTTACGACGGGACAGAGTTTAGTTTACAGAATACGAAGAAAGTGCTCAATTTTGAATCAGAGTCCCAACAATCCAGCTTGAGTGAGAAATATTCTAGTGAAGTAGAAAGTCGTGATTGTGTTAGGAATCATAACCTTCATGGAGAGCAATCTCACTTTAATGCTTATGGACGCAGTAACTCTGTGGATGAATTGGAATATGATAGACCAAGAAGGACTAGAAACACATGCAGAAGTAATTCTTGTGATGATTTGGATAGAGAGGAAACTAGAGTGAAACTTGAACAATTAGTGTCTTCCAATGCTCAACACAATGACAATGCCAGTTCTGATAGACTTAAACCTGATACTGTTAATAGTTCTAGACATGTGCCAGAAATGGGATCACCACTGAATTCACAGAGGTTGAGATCCATTCGCCAAAGAACTCGAAATGCGATAGTGAATATAATGGAACATGGTGAAGTGTGTTTAGAATTCGTAAAAACAAAACATAAAGAAGAAAAAGTGGTGGAAGTGTTTATTATTACAGCTAATGGCATGCAGGTATGAATGTTTTTTCGATGTTATGTATTCCATAAAACTTTCATAGATATCTGAGAAGAATATATCTTAGGAAATATCTAATGTAGCTTGAAAAGTGGCCGTATAACAAATTTACGCACTGGGTTAAAAAGGATAAATGCTCATTTTATGCAATTTCTCATTTTCCTACAATGCTTTCAAAAATCTCGTCTTAAGTCTCAAATGTTGTCTGAATCTTGGAAATGGTTAAGTGATAGACTGTTGATGTTAAATTGTTTTGTCTTACATTGAACGACCTAGCATTATGTACCTGGTAATTGAAAGAATCAAATTTAAGAATAAGATTGAATAAGAAGTCAAATTATGTATTAAAATTTAAATATTGAAAAAAACATGAAAATAAAAGAACGGTTTTAAATGGATTTTTTTGAAACTTGACAAATTCATTTGTTGATAGCTTACATTGATAATATTTATATAAATTTCTTGCAGATAAGTATTCATCAACCTGACAATGGTAAAGGAGTTTCTATTGAAGATCATCCAGTATCACTGCCCAGTGTGCCTTTAAAAACATTCACATATCATAACCTTCCAAAGAAATATTGGAAAAAATACCAGTATGCTTCCAGGTAGGTCTACAGGTTTATTAGTACATTCAAGCATGTCATGTTTTATTCTACATCAAGCAAGCTTAAATACTATTTACTCACCGAGTCACTCAGGAGGACAGCTTTTGAAGACTTTGTAAAACTGAGAATTCGGCATTTTAGCTGATTCTTTTTGAGAATGAAATAAGCAATAAGTTTCAGAACAACCAAAAAAGGTTTTATCACTTCCAGGTCTGGCTTCTTTAGAGCTTACCAACTCACAATAAGATATGACTCAAGAGTCTCTAAAAGAGCACAGCTTTTTACCAACAATTTATTGTCTTACACCCACTGAAAAATAAATGAATTGTTTGAAATTTCAAAGCACTAAATGAAATACTTCTGAAGCAGTGTTCTATCTATGTAACTGACTATTGTTTAATATAATTTCCCTGTTGGATTTCAGATTTGTGAAACTTGTCCGATCCAAGACTCCTAAAGTGACCTTGTATACCCAAAATTGTAAATGTATGCTAATGGAAAATGGTCCCGATGCAGACTTTGAAGCTGTTTTTTATGATGGTATGTATGATGATTTTAATGTTTATTTTCTATACATGTGTAATTGATTTGCATATGATATTACCAATTGGATAATCTTTTTTTTAAAAGATAGTTGAGTCAACCAGTACCTGATATGTTCAAATTTTCCACATTTAAAATAAAGAGATCAATAAAAGATCTGATACAACTGTAGATCTTAGGCAAAAGTTTTGTTGCAATGGAGACGTTTCTAAACAGTAATGAGCTGTTGTTTCTTTGCCAAATATATGATCACAATGAGAGTTTATAAATAAAATCCAGAAGTTTCAAAGCTTTTGATGATTATTTGGCCATGCCACATGAAATACAAATGTTTTGACTTATGGACAAGCAAAGATCATTCTGTTTGCAATGAAACAGGATTATATCTGAGAACACTTTGGAGAATTAAAATGACCAAAATCAATCTGTACATTTGTGTAATTGGGTCATAATTGCGATTAATTTCAAGTCCTCACATTTTGTATGCAGATACACAAGATAAAAATATAGATGCTCGCAATGAAGATCTAAGCTTGTTTAACTGGAGTAAGTGACTGCAATTTTGAGATGGTATGAACACGGTTTATAAATGGTGTAAGGGCAGTAAAGGGGTGACATATTTAGCCTTTTGTACTTTGGGAAAACATGCACTGGTACACAGGTCGGATAGTTTCAATGACGACATTTAAAGGGTGATAGATGTCATTCTGGATCATATTAGTAAATTAAATAAGTGACCATAGGTCATTAACTGTTCTGATGCATACTAGTGATTTGTTAAACCTTTCCCATATATGCAGAGCACATTTGAAAACATTGTGGTAAAAGGAGAATTTGCTCATTTTGAGCAATGTTTCCTTTAGCCACAATGTTTTCAACTCTGTTCTATATTAAAGTATACTTTCAATAATTATAAATATTTGCAAAATGTTTGCCTTGACGTGTTTAATCATCTGCTGCAGATTTGTTGTACATGTATGTGTGAGAGGTTAAGGAAGGAGATGGAGTAAACTCTTGTCCCTTGCATAACTAAACACAGACTTACTATTTTAAATTGAGCCATTATTCTTTAGAATATATGCTTGATATAATCATTACTTTTCAAGTTTGTTAATTGCTCCATATATATGATCAGGTCAAGAATAATAACAAACTGAGTTAACACTATATAATCATGTACAAACTATAAATACAATGTACCATGGAATGTTTGAGGGTTTGTGTACATTTGATCACATGTAATGGGATTGATATTTTTCTCACTTGCTTGTCTTTGTAGCTTGTAATACATATACTACGGGTATGTTTGATTCACATTGTGTGTGTACCTGTACTAAGTGTTTGAGCACCCCCCTCCTCCTGATATATGAGCCATGCTCCTGGAAAACCAGCATTTGGGTCATTGTTACAAGTGTAGACAGAATTCTGCATGAACATCAATGCTTTCCTATAGCAATTTGTGTCAGACAGAGGTTTCGAGGAACCTTCTGTGTATAATTGATGAGCAGTGCAGAGTCAAATCAAACTATTCAGGTTGTTCTAAATCTTCACATGTTGCAAATACCCTGTTGTTGGTTTTCATAAGGCACAGCTCAAATACCTGTCACTGTTTATTTCTTTATAAGAAACATTTACCATTGCTGTGATGAAAGTAATTTTCCTTGTGTTGATATATATACATATACTCTTTTCCTTCTACCTGCATGAACCTTTGAGACCACTTTCCTTTGTTGTGTGATCCATTCCATCATTTGAGTATAAATCCTGTAAAATTGATTATTTCTGTTTTAGCTTTTGTCATGTTAAACATCAATAAAATTACGAACAGTACAGAATAATTTAAGACATACAATTATGTATTATCTTTGTCTAATGCACATCTTAATGTATAATACAAAATGGGAGTGGCAGGCTAGATTTGATCTGTAATTATTTTCAAGATGAAATTAATCTAGTCTTTTATATGATCATGGTTTGAAAACATTTTTGAAGAAAGGGAAGCACATTTTCTGACATTACTGTTAATATTTGTATAAGTTCATATTTCAATTTTTTTTAATGTGTTTTCAATAAGTAAAAACCTGTTCAGTGAAGAACAAATTTACGTTTGACATTTTGTGGATAGCTAATCACTGGTTTTACCAATTCATTTGGTTAAATAGAAGGTTAAATTATAATAAAGGATTTTGGTCATTATTACTTTACTTCTTTTGAGCTATCCATAAGCACTTTCTGGTCTATTGGTGTTGGTACTACTTGAATACAGTATACATATTCTTTGTTTTTGCTCAGCCATTGTATGATTATATAGTCTTTTTTACAAATTCATGATGATAAGCGATACGGAATTGAGAATAGAAATAGTTTAAGTAATGTGGAAATGGAAATACAAGGATAAAGTCAATATAAAAAAAATAGATGAAAATGTGAATTCTGTTTTACCGTTATACATTTGAAAAATTGCCAGTTCCAGATACACAAACTTTCTTTGATATTTAGTATTTTTAATTTTTATCATAAAATGCTGTAAGCAAATTAACCTAAATGTTGTTGTGACAATACTTTTGGTTTAACAGTCAATTAAAAAATTAAGATTATTAAATACTCACCTTTTACAGAGCTTGTGACATTTATGATAATACAGATTAATTTATTTTCTCCAGGTGCTAAATTTACTGCCAGTAGTAGTGGTATGAGAATTATAGAGAGAACAGGCACTTCACTCGTGATAGAGTCGCCCGATATGGAGCAGCGATTGACACAGGAAACACAGAAACTCTTAGAATATGTCAAACAGGTAGGTTGACTTTCAATTTTAAAAGCTTAAAAATTGTAAATATTGAGGCTAAATAGGGTAAATCTCTATAGACACATGTAAATTGAAATTAAAAAAAAGACATGCTGCTAAAGGAGAAATTATCCATTTTGGATGCTTCCACAATGCTTTCATTTCATCTGCCATAGATACTAAAAATGCATCCAGGCTATTCCATGTTTTTTGTAAAGTTTACATTTTGTGATGTAATTAAATGAAATAGATAGGAGCATCTTTAAACACAGTTACTTTAATACTTTTGTTTTCCCATTTCAGTGTCGGCAGCAGTGTTTAGATCTAGAAAACGTTGTGACGGCAGTTCAAGATAGATGTTCTTTAAAAGAAGAGTTATTTCCAATTATCATTGGTCGACGTCCTAACTCGGGTAACCTTAATGACTCAGGAAAATTCAGTACAGCTAGTATTGGTACAGGCAGTGATGAGCATAACAGTAGTAACAGGTCTACAGACAGTAATAAACCTCCTACGGTAGGTGTTGTTTGTTAAATGGTTTATTCTTTGTTTATACAGCACACTTAATCTACTATCTGAAGTAAGGAAAAGGAGATGTTGCCCAAAATGAATCTTTACAACTCAATTCAATAAAAACAATAAATCTAATTTATAGCGTATGCTGTAGATATGATTTGTCTTAGTAGGAGAGGGTTAACCCAAAACTGTTTCAAACACAGTATCTGCCAAAACTATGGTAAAAACATATTTAATTACTTAACAAATGAATAATCACTTCAATATTAAAAATTACAACTCATTTAAAGAAAGGCAATGTGACACTTGATAATTTGTTCTCAATTGTCTGTTATGTTTTCACTAAATTTTGTTGCCTGCCTTTCCAGGAAGACACTAAGGGTTCACTTCTCAATCGTCTGTCTCTCATGCTTTCACCTACACACACATGTGGTCTGTCAATTAATTTGTTCGCTATAGGTATATATGATTCCTTGATACTTTTTCCAAGGCTTATAAATATTTTCTCCTGTTTTCAGATGACCTCGTTTGATGGTACAGTAGTTAGTACTGTGACAGACTGTGTAGAGAAAACCAAATCCAGTGATAACTTGGCGGACCACACCTTGAGGGCACACTCCAGTCGGGAAAGCTCACATCCTGTAAATACATCCCCTACAGGGAGTCAACTTAGAAAAATGGGGCCAAAGGATGTCCTTCGACAAGTATTGGTTAAAGAAATTGGCTGGGCTTCACAGGTAAGTGTCATCTCAGATAGTTTTATTTGATTCTTTTTAGAAACTGAAATTAACTTTTTGCGATTAGAAAATATCTCATAACAGAATAAGTATATGAATAAAAAGATTTCAACTGTTTGTTTACATGATGTGCTAAGGATTGTCTGCTTTAAAAATATTTTTTCCTTCAATTGTTTTCAAAAGTTGTCTGGGCGACTTCTGTCGTTTGTCTGTCTGTCCCTCACATTGTGACTAATTGACAAGCAGTACATGTGTTCCTTGAAAACATGATTATCTAAATAACTTTTTTTCAAAATCATAATGATGGAGCTTTTTTTTTTTTTTTCTTGATGCTAATGTATTTTTGTGTTGCTTCGCTGTCTTCTGTCAATCTGGCTTTGACTTACTGGCAGGGAACATGTGTATACAATAGGACACTCTTGTAATAAAATATCATTTTCTATTTTGCAGCATGCCAATGGCGAGATTTGGGTCAAGTTTTTTGATGGTACACAACTTGGAGTTAAATCAACTACAACAACGATTAAGTACATTGACCAAAGTGGTAAAATGAGTAGGTTCCAACGATCAGACATGCTGCCAGAAATTGTGAAAACTCGGCTTGGGAAGGTGCCACAAGTGTTGGAACATTTGTTACAAGACTCGCAACAATTACTCAACAATCAAGGCTTGTGATAAAATCATGTTTGTGACATTCCTAAAACTGTCTTATGTTAGATTCCTTTTGAGGGACAATGCCATCTTATGTTTACCTTTAAGCATGCAATATGGGGTAAAAGTAGAAACTCTTTGATTATGGTTAAAAATATTGCGGAAGCGTTTTAGATTTTCTCCAAGAGGAATCTGATAGTATGGTACAGTTCTCTATACTCCGTACTCCATTTTGTAGATCTAAATAAGTTTGAGGACTAAATGATGATGTTGAAGTCAATACTTAGGCAATGAATTAAATTTCATGGAGATTTTAATGTACGTCTGGTTGATATGTTAGTACATGTTTGTAATGTGTATGTGTTATCTCTTCTCTTTCCTATCAGAAATGTATGAAGTGTAACTTTCATCTCACATTTACTGCCTTTAACTCTGTGTAATTGATGCTACTGCCTCTTTTATAGATAGATCATCTTAATTATTTATTCTAATAAAGTTCATCAACAGGTGATGATAGTCTTACACGGCTGAAAATGGCATTATAATTCAATTGAGATTGTTTTTGCATGACTAAGTGTAAAAAATGACCATGTATTTATAAGAAAAAGCATTACAGTGCAGAAAAAAGAAGGTGTATAAATGTACAGATGTAGTTATATTTCAGACAGAACTTGTGTGTCAAATGTAGATAGCTTAACTAGCTTTTTAGAGAAAGAAACATAGATTAAAATAAGGATTTTAGTCTGTTTTTATCAAAAATAGAGAAAAAATAAAATAAAAATTGTTAATGAGATTCAGATGAAAGTTTTAAAAAACTAGTATTTATATTATTTATTTTGTTAGTGTGTTTTTAATAAATTCAGTACTCCTCATATAATAGACTCTAGGTTCTTAAATACTCTTCATGTATTCAGATTAGTTTAACCCTGACCGATATCATATGATTGCCTCAACCTTTCCAACATACAACACAATTGAGGCAGTCAACTTTGAAAACATCAGCTTCGATACATTTTGTTTTAACTTTTGTGAACTGCAGAGGCATCTTACGTCATCTGTCAAGATTTTTTGTTACCCACGATCGTATTTTTGAAAATCTCATTAAATGAAAGTTGACTTTGAGATAAAGTAGGAAACATTATTGAATAAGGGGAAACTTTTCTTCTGTTTTCATAATTTGTCTGCAGTAGGGTGTCAAAAATCTGTTGCATAAGGGAAAGGGTTAAAAGAATCTTTAAAATGGACATACCTTTTATGTCATTGTTGTATTTAGTTAAAACTAACAGTGCCATATTCCAAGTAACTTTCTCTTCGGGGAAGGCTATTAGAACAAACTGTTGTAAAATACAATTAAGCAGTGCCCCAGGATAACAATCCTTTAAACACCAAATATTCTTATTATACTTATACTAAATTCACAGTCACAACTTCTGATTGGTCAAACCATGCAATTTAGCTAATCAGAAATTATGTTACTGTGAAATTTAGTAATATAATGAATTTTTGAGAATTTTCCTCAATAACTTTTCTGTGTGTCATTACCCTATGATCAAAATGTTATTTTAAGAAGTTTCTTGAAAGCCACTATAACAAACTGACAAGCTGTGCATATTCAGATTGGACATGTGGACCTGGATCTACACTGGTTGCAATGATTAGTTTTCCTGGGGCGCTATTCATTTTATCTTTAGCTGAATTTTGAGTAGAATGTGCTTTGTTTGTAATACATGTAAAATCTGGTACATGGTAAGATTACTGTTAAAATCTGGTCGTTGCAGGTTAAATAGACATTCTTTTTTCTATAGAAAGCTATGTTATTCATCTTTATAAGCTAGTCTCTATCTTTGATACTTAAAATATGAAATAAAATATAAAAAATATATAAATAAATTTTGTTCTTAATTTTTCTTAAGTCTTTCTTGCTCTCCAAGAACCTGTCAAAGGGAACAAGACGGCCACACGCTCACACAATACGATGATCAGGATTTACAGGAAGGCACAAATCTTGGACAACTAAAGTGTTTTGACCTGGTCATTTTATCATTTTATCACAGACATTATGCCCAGAAACAATCACTGCCGGTTTAATAAATACTGGAAAAGAACTGTTGAAGTTAAAATCACCAATGCCTATTTAGCCAAATGTTGGATAATTTTAGTCATTATCAAAAAGTGCCGCACACTTTGGCTGATTGTCAGACATTATGCCAACAAACATGTTGACCCAAGTTCGGTGAAGATTGTATGAAAACTTAAGAGATTAATTCAAGTATTTAACCCTTTTCCTCATAGGCCAATTCTGCAGCAGACGACTTTGAACATATTTTGTCAAAACATAGAAAATCTCTATAATTGAATGGATTACCTAAACTAAAAAGTGGAAAACATTGTGGCAAAAGGAGAAATTACACGTTTTGTGCAATTTCTTCTTTTGTCACTATGTTTTCA
>JAUELF010075703.1:0-16245 GCA_031471495.1 Clinocardium nuttallii | reverse complement strand
TAGTTCCCCTTCATTTATATCCCTTTAAGTTTTAAAAAAGTGCTAGAATTGAAATATATCTCATTTTGAGTGATATATCGTTACTCACCTGAACTCCACGTCGTGATATACGAGCCGGTATATCACTCACAATGAGATATATTTCCTAAATCGTGAACGCGAAACAACCCTACTTGCAATTCACAGATAACCCGAACTAGTTCCACACCGTACTCACAATCTAAAAATAGCCAACCGGGAATTCCCTACGGGAGACAAGCACAACATGATACTATAAATAAACAGATAGATAAAACGCGAACCGAAAACCCCTAGAGAAAAAGGAACAATTCGCTTTAGGACAACGGAGACAATGGGGTCATTCGATTGTGTGTGTTAAATATCCAAGGACTGGTGGGACAGACGTATAATAAATTACAGATACCTGAACTGAAAACATTGTTTGGTACACATAATATTTTATTATTCACAGAAACTTGGCTAAATGATCACATCGATTGTACTGTTGAAGGGTTTACACATTACACTTATAATAGAGCCCTGAATAGATCGTCCGCACGTAGAAATAGTGGTGGTATTAGTATGTATGTGTCTGTCAAACGAACTAAGCCAGTATGTTACTGTATTAAAAAAAGAAAACGATGGTATAGTGTGGATGCAGCTTAGAAATACATCGTTTAATTTTGATAATGATATGCTTCTATGCTTGTGTTATAAGGTATTTTCCAGCTGAGATAATAATAATATATATCCAAGTTTACATTTTTATCTATAAAACATAAGTAGGACTTATTTAATAAATTAATATCGCTTACACTTAAAGAGGGGGCAGAAATATGGGGCTACTTAAATACAAATAAGCTAGAATATTTTCACCTATGATTTCTGAAACAACTACTAGGAGTAAGAAACCAAACACAAAATGATTTTACATTCAAGTCAAAGACAATATATTAAACAAACTTATGATATGATGTTAAATGAGTTAATAGGACATCAGAAAAACTGGGCTTCTCAACTCAAATTTATCTTAGAATCACACGGCTTTAACGATGTACGACTCTTTCAAGGAGTGGGAAATATGAAACAATGTATTCATATATTTACACAAAGAGTAAAAGATAATTATATTCAATCCTGGAACAACCAATTACAACTCAACTAGAGCAATAAAATATGGATCAATAGCTAATTTCAACTTCAAGCAATATCTAAACACAGTGGTGAAAACAAAATACAGAATTGCTCTTACAAGATTAAGAGTATCTAGTCCCAGACTTGAAATAGAAATGGGCAGACGGCACAAACCTAACACAATAATTAGATCTGAGAGAAAATGTCAACAGTGCAATGTCTTAGAAGATGAGTTTCATTTCATTTTAGAGTGTCCTACTTATCATGAAATAAGATTACAACTCATAAGTAAATATTACTGGAAAAGACCAAATATGCATACATTTATAGAATTATTCATGTCAGAAAACAAGAAAATCGTCAATAACCTTGCAAAATTTGTATACCACAGCTTTATTGAAAGAGAAAATATATATTACGATAGGTAATATAAGTAATAATAATAATATATCTACACCCTCATCATCTCTGTTTGGCACATTAAGACTATATTAGAACATAATCTCGTTCTCGCTTGCTTGTTTATTATAATAATCAACATACTTTGTAATTTGCACTTATATGTGATTGTAATAACCTTACATAGTGTAACTGAATTGTATATACACGCATAGACATGATGTATATTATACGTATGAAGAGGCCGATCAGGTAATAACCTTTACACTGTTGAGCCTTAAACATGGATCCTCATGCTATTCATATTGGGATACTACACGTGCAGTATCGGTTATGGGTTTTTTTCATGTATACTAGTGGGGTATAAGGCGATAAAAGATCAGATAGGAAAGCTCCATCTAAATACTGTTGTCTAAACCCTACCTTTTCACTAGGCAGCAGTGTGAGGGTTATGGATGGCCTTTCTCTGGTTTACTTTTCTATTCGGCCGGAAATTCTTAAATTGTCAAATGTATTCATACATGTAAGCTGATGTGTTAATTATCTTTTTCGCACAATAAACATATATATATATATTCCTAAATATTCAGGAAAGAGTTTATCCACCAAACCCCTTAGAGTTGAAATGATTAAAGATTGCTCATCATTTTGCCATTATAATTCGAACATATGTCTATTGCAGATTTGTTGTTACTAGGAAACGTTTAATACGACCTATTTAAGATAATTTAGTCAATGTTTTTCTTGATTTCTTTTGTAATTTATATGAAGGGAAAAGAAAGATTCTTCAATGCGAAAATGCTTTAAAAGTTTTGAAAAGTTCTATGTTTGAATATTTGCCAGTAGAAGGCATATTTTAATGTCTGAATTCATTTTGAAAACTGTATTTATTATTCATTAAAAAATATTTTCAAAGATTGTCCAAATAATATACTATAGTTTAATAATAACAACCTCTTTATACAAATTAACTATATCTACATAATAACAATATCTACCTCTACCTTTTCAAAGTTATCTGCTTAACCATACATAAATGAGAGTATAGTTGCTGAAAACAACTGTGCCACTGCAAATTAACATTTTGCAACATTACTGTGAAAAGTTATCCGCTGCATTTGCATCGGAAAGCGTCTGCTGGCCGGGAACGGTTAACATGAAGTTAATATGACATTGAAATAATTCAATGCCTGAACACATGTTGTAATTGTCCTCACGATAACTTGATTATACATTTGAAACCCTCATAATGAAGGACCGTTTTAATATGTTCTTTGGGTATATAGTAGTCACTGTGTCGGTCGGTCTCTCAGTCTCTCGGAAACCATATGTTTTATCCGGACAATTGTTTACAAACTACTGGGTGGAATTCAATAAAATGCATATTATGACCCTTTTACTTATTATGTTATGTTGTAGGTCAATGTGCTGTTTTGGGGCTATTTATTATCTTCATTGTTAGTTCTAGTTTTGGGATAGAGTAGAGAGAAATGAATAACGAGAAAACGTACACATGTTAATATCAATTGATCCTTTTCCTACTATGTTTCCTGCCCGAAAACCCCCCCCCCCTTCTGAGTCAACTCTGCCTATAACCAACTCTTGACATATCTAATCATGAACTCATCCGTTTGCCTCATAGTATTATGCTTTAATCGTCTAAAGAATAAGGAACATCTGAATATTTGATAATATCCATCAGAAATTTAAAGATTATCGGAAAACGAGACATTGCTCGTTATAAAGATCACTCTATTTCCCCCGTGTGTCTTCTATTTCTGTTGCAAAGATGTTAAATATAACATTGGAAATAACGAAACTGCAGTTTTGATAAATAGTTCTTGGAAAGTAAGAAAAACTCAACGTTATAAATAATAAAAAGTGTCCCTGTTTTTTAACGTGTTTGGCCGTCCCGTTTGTGTTCGCCTCGGGAGCGGAATGTCATAGGTACAATCCCTGGCAATGCTCATTTCAATACCTTTAAAACGTGGTAGTTACTGCTGTCCCCCTTGGCGCTCAGGGTTGCAGGCTTTGAATTAACCGGTTGATAAAGGATAAATGGAAACGGAGCATTGGTAATGTACCCAGGTAAATGCCATGATATAACGAAACATTGTTAAAAGCGGTGTCAATCACAACACAATTAATAAACGAAATTTCTGGCTACGGTTCTAGTGTTTTATGGTTAAATGATACATCTAGGACTACATGATAGTAAGTCGTACAGTGATGACTCTTCTGCAGCTGTACGAACGCACATATTCTCCTGAGTCTACATTACATGCAGATGCATTAATATCAACATCTCACTAGAGGCGGCTCCTATTGGATCACTCGACACACGGATCCAACTGATCCAATGCGCATATTGATCTGGATCGTCGCTGTTTGATTACTCCCGAAAATCGGTCTTTTTATAATGTTGTCAAATGTATTGTTTTTATATGAACAGATGGACCAACACACGCATAAAAGTGATTTACTTCTCTTGGACGGGAGTCGCCTGTTAAGTATGGGAATTATACAACAATAACATCGAGACATTGACAAAATCCTTTCAGGCGACCAGATACACACTAACGTAAGGGAACTTAATGAGTCGGTAAGGATATTGGACCTCAGGCAATGGGATACGACCAACACGTCACGTTTTTAAAGCATTGTATCAATCTTGTGGAACAGCAGCTTACGATTATGGACGAATATCATGAACTAAAACACAAATAAATTGAAATGTATCAACAACAATGAATATCCGAGAAAGAGTGCACATCAGTGTGGAACAGGATCGTCCACATCCTTAAGAAGGGGAAAACATAAGATGATGTACTTAACAGTGCTACACATGGTTGGAGTCTTGACTGTTTGAAATATCTGATCAGTCAATGTTTGTAATTAGATACGCAAAACATCGAGGTCACTAAAAATTATTTGAGAAAAACATATTCCTTAATCATTGTAGTCACATACCTACAGCTTGACCCTATCGTGCATGTAGACGCTGTGCTCGTAATAAGGATTTGCCTTTTACATATTATAGGCTTCTTGATATTTAAACCGTGTATCAATACTTTGAAAGCGTGGATTTCTCGGTCAGCTGGTTAGGGCTATATAATAGCTATATGCTCGATTCCCGTCTGCATTTATAGATGTTTGGATGTGGTATGTATGCACTAGCTATATATTTGATTCCCGTCTACATGCATGAATGTTTGAATGTGCTTCCAAAGAAGTTTAGAACACGATAGTTTAACACTAAAGGAGAAACATCGGTGCTTCATTCAAAATTAAAGTTTAAAGACGAACACTTCAGTTTCAACGTTTTTTCAAACATTCTGAATTTAAGGAAAATTGGTGTGTTGATAGCATATTACCTAATCTACAGAAATATGAAATAGAAATGTAGGTAACCTTGCTTGGAAATTTGTCCCGGCGCTTTCTTCTGTATACCCTATACCCTTGCAAATGTGACTGCTGCTTCCTATCAGTATGTTATGTATATATATCTTTCCAATTTGACAACATTAAAAAAATGATATAAAATTCAATGTAAAAATCATTAAATTATAGGATCAAAGTGAGTTTTCTATGATTTTTCCGGTATTTTTTAAATTTGCGTTTACATAGTTCATGCATTTTTGTATAATGATATCATTTCAAAATCAAAGGTAACCAGACTACTTTTCAGATAAAATAAAATATTGCATTATCAATCACACAAGGCATGTTTTGTTTCCATTATCGCCAGCCTATACGAAAAAGCATCTACTTGCTTGGAAAATATGTTGTTTGGTAAACTGTTGTCATAAAAACCAGAAAACGAATGATTAGTCGAACTGGTCGCCGTGATATGGTTGAACGGAAATGTGATCACAATAGCCCATCTTTAGCACTACATAAACACGTGAGCTAAAACGCACATACGTTGTTGTTGTGTATACTTTCTAAATTTAAAAAGACTGTCCCATATCACGATTTAGGAGTTTCATATTTTTAAAAACTGTCGTCTGCTGCACCTTTACCTACCTCACCTGTGTGTATACTCTATTTTCACAAAGTAACGCTGAATCCATAATGTGATCTTAGTTACACAAAATGTAATCTTATACTGTGACTGTAAGCAGATTACTGAAATCAAAGCACAATTATTGTAATCTTAGTTTACAAATGTGTCTTATACTTCAACCGTAATAAAATTAAATTAGTGAAATAAAGTACACAAGGTAATGTTAAGAAAGACACTAGTTTAAGTAGAAATTAGTGTTTTTATTACTACACATGTATATTGTGTTTTGTTTTTTGTGGCTTTAAGCAGTTTTCAACATGATTTAGGTTTTACAATGGCGACCGCGCAGGCTAACTCGGACAGACACTTTTCGCCTTCTGTGGATTTTCTGTTTTTACTTGCATATATGATGTTAAAACGTCGCTTAGTCAATAATCGGAGATTTGGAACTTAACCTCCGAGGATGGAACCCCATTCTAAATGGTCTAGATGTAGTGGCCGTTGAAAAGGCACATTTCCTTGCCTAGTACTGGTTTGCTTACCCAGGGATCACGACTAAGTAGACTCTCCCATTTATATAACTGAAATAATGTTGAAAACAGCGTAAACCACAATACAGCAAACACATATATTTATTTATATATAATTTCGATTAATTATTTCGGTCGTGTTTGTGTACTGAAAGGAGAGGTTGATATTTAATATCAGAGAAAGATCATGATTTGGTCACGGTCATTAACCATTGATTGAGTTTTCGACTCAATTTATCCTCATCTTTACAGACTTTTCATAATTCGTGTTTCCAAAGTCGTAATCTGCAGTTCAATATTCTATATAGGAAAAAGCTTAAACATATGTATTTAAAAAATGGTTAACGTCTCGAAAATTGAAATACACTGTTCAAAATTGAATATTTGTTTTGAATGGCAATAACTCAATAAATGTGTCAATAGAAAGTGTGTTTATGGTTACTGTTGTTAAACCCTGTATATGTTTAAATACACCTGAGAAGCGTGTAGATTTAAAACAAAAGATTTGGCAATTTAACCAAAGATATGTCTTTGAGATATACACTGAAACAATTTCCTTAAATAGGACGTGCTAATTAAGGTTAGTCGATAAGAAACGTTGATCACTGATTTATAAACCCTCAGTTATACAAATCAATATAATATATTGCTTCACTCCTCGGTGCTGACTGACTGACTGGTGTTAGGGTAAATGTAGCAGTAGTACTGGAAACTTATCCAGGAAACAGTCAACAAAACCATGTCATCGTCGTAAAGTTTTGAGGGCGTCTCCTTTTAGGGCGTATTTAATTAATTAACAAATACATAAATTATCAAATCAATTCCGGTGTTGTATTAAATCCGTTTGCATATCAATGTGAACTATGTATATATCGCAACCATTGTCCATGCATGTACCTGTCGCATTGTGAATGCATAATGAGAATAGTTGCTGCTTGTATAAATTGCACACTGGTGATAGGCACGTGTCTGTGATGGTATTATGTGGAATTATATTAGTATCAACCTTCATTATGTTATATAGGCCATGTAGCACGAAAAGAAAGTGTCGGCAATTTTTAAATGAAAAGCAATAACGATGAAATTATACATGTATAGTTGTTTTGTATTGGTTAAATCCCAATCACCTTGAAATCAGGCCGATATCTTCGCTGTACGTTTATTGAATGTGACGACACCGCAATCATATGATATCTCTATACAATCGAAACACTCGTTAACCAACGCTTCTCTTAATCGTTTATATGTATATGGGTTATCTACCCTTTTAAAAAAATACCGATTATGAAAGCGACAGTGTGATTGGCTAACTTGTAAATCAGATGAGAGTAGTGTGCCCTTGGTAATGGCGGACATGTTTTTTTCTTGAGTGAAAATACTATATATATTTTCGACAATGGGGATAGATGTGGCTTCATACAGACAACGATGTGGGACTTTTTCTCCACGGCATAGACCAGGTATAAACATACGGAATTTACATATCCCTGTAAATGGCGTACGAGAATTTATGGCCGGTTTAAAAATTGTATTATGCTTGACCGAATTGTTATTGACCTGCGGTTATGTAGAGTCGAATCCCGGACTCGGTACAGGAACACGCTCTTCCCGACAAACGACCATTTCTTTCGAAGAATCTTCCAAAACTGCTTCTCCTAAGTCTCATGTGGCAGGTTTTCCACCCAGCTCGCCGTTGATACTCAGATCCCATCAACATTCGAAATTATTCAAACAGAGACCGAAGCGGCATCAGAAAACGGGTACAAACGAACAGGACATTATCAGTTTTCTTCAGGACATGAAAACGGAGTTTCGGACAGATTTAGCACAGTTAAACAACAAAATGGATATCATTTCTAATTCAAATACTGATCTACAGGCGGAAAACGAAATGCTGACTTAAATTCAAAACTGGACAAGCTAATTTCGAAACCGGACAATTTGGAAGAACAAACAAGAAGATGGCATCTCACGCAGTTTAAATGAACCACGGAGTGACACCGAGCAAAAGGTTAGAGTTTTTATAAAGTGTTATTTGAATAGGTCAGAACTTGAAAATGTGGACATTGAACGAGCTCGAGCTGAAAGGGTTAAAACATCGGACAGGAATAAAAGCACTGTGATAGTCACATTCACAAAATAGATCGGGAAGAAATTCTTAGTGCAGCAAAGAAGGCGTTGAAAAACACACACTATAAAAGAGGATTTTACAGAGCAAGTGAGTTTGTGTAGACGTGAGTTGGGAAAATGGTTAATTCATGCCAAAGAGAAGGGTTTATACGCATCCATGCAGTACAATATACTTATAATACAAAATGAAATTTACAAATATGACGAGGGAAACCAGGACATATATAGAAAGTAGGCTCTACAAGATGCAGACCGAATATTTTGCGATTGATAATATCTTCTGTCTCCAAAGCATGGTTCTAATGTATATATCTAAGCCTGATGGTGATTGTATGTACTTTATGTCGATTTCCATAAAATTTTGATTCATTGAACCATTACAAACTCTTTACATGTCTCAATAAAAAGGATATAACTGGAATATTCTGGAAAAAATATTATTAAATCGATGTATTCAAAATTAAAGGCGCATGTAAAAATAGACTCAAAATTGACGCACCCTATTCTATGTAACATGCGATTGAAACAAGGTGACTTAAGTTCTACTATTATGTTTAATATCTATATAAATAAATTGTGTACATATCTTAGACAAAACTGTAACAAGGGCATTTTCTTAATATATGATATTCCTGATACATGTGTGTATTATTTACAGACGAGGTAGCGAATTGTGCGGATACTGCCGTCAAGTTGCAAAAGGAACTAAATACCATAGATAAATTGTGTACAGAAACAGATATCGTAGTCAACCTTAAACAGTCTGAAATAATTGTTTTCAGAAACGGAGGGCTATTAACAGAGTATGAACGTTGGGTGTATAGAGGTGAACATATAAAGATGACTTCAACATATAAATTTATGTGTTTACCATTTACATCAAAGTTATCCTGGCTTTCAGCAACAACAAATCTGTCAGCACATGCCGTACATCTCTTTATCAAGCGATGCGATTTGAAAAACCTTTCATAAATGTTGTCATAAAGAATAGTTTAAAATGTTCGACTCTATGGTTATTCCTATACTTATAAATGGGTCAGAGATTTAGGGCTATGAATCAAAATAAAAAAATGTGTAGAACAAATCCAGACCAAATTCTGTAAAAACCTTCTTGGTATTAATTATTTTGTAAATGACGCAATGGCATTGAGTGAATGTTGGAGATGTCCTGTAGCTATAAATTACAACACTATATTTATTAAATACTGGATAAGACTAATTCATATGGGTCCTAACAGATATCCAAAACAGTGCTATTTAATGCTAAAGAAGTTGATGATATGGTAGAATACATTGGGTTACAAAAGTTAGAGAATTTGGTTTAATGGGGATTTCGATTGATGTAGGTAATGAAACGTTTTCATAAAGCTAGTAAAACAAAGATTAAAAGACTGTTCCTTTCAAATGTATCACAATGATATACAAATACTTCTTCAAGGTGTGATTTGTGCAAACATGTTAGTTATTAAACCCTAGCTACTATAAACGTTATCTGCCGCCTTTTAGATGCTCAAGCCATAAACTTAACGTTGAACTTGGTCGTCATTATAATATTGAAAGAGAAAATCGAATTTAAGTATATTGCTTCATGCAAACAGATGCCTTAGTGATCGAAGATGAATTTCATGCCTTTTTTATTTGTGAAAAGTCTAAGATTATAAGAGATTTGTATCTAAATACGTCGTTTAATGGCTTACCAAGCTTTCAGGATTTTGTATGGTCTTCTTCAGAATGAAAATCCATTAGTTATTCAAAATTATAGCCATTTATGTTTCAAAGCTTTTGGAAAAAGTTTGATTGTGCACATTACTACATTGTAAGTTGAATGTAATATAATATGTATTTATTGTGGGCCGGAGGCCTTATTACGCAAATAAACTATTGTATTGTATTGTATTGTTAAAATATTAAGCATATAAGTGGCATCCTAAAAGGGGTAAGTAAATTCATGTTAAGAATCAAATGACCTCCCATCCTTATCAACTAGACCAATTTCTGTCAAAGTCAAAAGGAATGTTCCTTATGTTGTCCTACTTCTAATTTGTTCAAAGATTTAAATTATATACAGAACTGTTATGGCTGCGACATCCGACGGGAGAAAAATGCTCCTTAAGTTACCCTATACGAGATTGGTTCAAGCCATATTGATTGGTTGACGTCATTAGAAAAATTGTAAAGCTTCATTCTTAATTAAGTTCTTTTCAAGATAAGTAAGCAGATATTTTCCATTAGAGACATTTTACTTTATTTTGGCCAAGCCATATTAATTTGTTGAAACAGATAGCCACTTAGCGGCATCAAAAAATGAGTAAAATTATTTTTTAGCTTCAAACGACATATCCTTCTAAACAAATGGACCGATATCAAACAATGCTCACAGGAATGTTCCTCTGATGGTTCTCTTACGAATTGTTCAACAAGTTGATACAAATGTCATCTTCTTAGAAACTGTTTCACGTGCAGTTCATTCCCACTCTTGGTAAAATGTGTCCCTTTATTAGCAGTAGAATTTGCTACTATACTATCACCAGGTATTCAATGTCCGGCGTCAATTAGAATGAGTGTACATTACATGGTGTCATCAACTAAGTCACTGTAACGTAATTTCAAGCTTTGAACTTGTTTGTTATTTTATGCTTATCCGGATCAACACTATTATCAAAGTCTAACGTCTACCTTTGTCGCACGGACAGATTCAGACAAACTTACGACAACAAATATGTCTTTGCAAATGATTTTAAATATTTTAATGTTAATATACCAAAATAGTGTTTAAGCTAAATTATAGCACAATCCAGCTTGACACAAGCGAGTCAGTCCTAATTGTAACTCCACAATCCTAAACGAAAGGATGGTAAGCCATGTCTTTGGAAAGTCGCAGCCGAGGGTCAAACGCCAGACATACAGCACTCAAGGCGGACGCTCTTCCAGTTTCGAATTTTAAAACAAAAGGGCCAATATGGCCCTACGAATAGAGCATGCGTATTTGGTACAAACTATACAATGATATTATTTGCACTCTAAAGTTTCATATGTGTTTTGCAAATAAAGTGTAGTATCCACTTTCATCACGATTATGAAACAGACAGCTTCTTACACTTAAGGTAAAAAAAAGGTTTACTTTATTAAGTAGTTTGATGTTTTCATGTTCTAATGTTATTGTCAAAATATTTCATTCTAGCCGTTGTTTCAATTCAAATAACGGTTTATAAGGTCATAGGTTAGTCTGATGTCATTATCTTGACGAGGTCATAACAAGTTGACGTAGCTAGACATCCATGTGTTATCTTATCATAGCCATTAATCGATGTGTTGTATGAAAATATCAAGTGTTTCACTTTATTTCTTATAGCAAAATATATTACGTTGCAACACTTCTGTTGATAACATGACTTTGCCAATTCTGGAAGCCAACATTATCAGTGATATCCGGTGAAAATGAAGGTTTTTTCAAGAAATCAAACCTTAACGTAACTATTAAATGCATGGCAAAATAAATGACAATCACCAATGTAAAGGGGTCTAAATGGATTTTGATCAACAGCAGTTACTAAAAAAGCTGGAATTACCAATTTGCGAAACGTGCAGCGCCAGATTAGGCTGCGCGGTTGCACTGGCTGTTCAGGATCAATAATGGTCATGAATAACTTTTTACACAGCGACGCTCATATAAAGATGTGTGTATGCATTATATATGCACACTGTGAACCAAATGGTTTCAGGACTCAACTTGTCATTTCATGACTAAACTTCACATGCTGAATATCCACATAGATCTAAACGTATAATCCGTACGTCTAATACCTCAAAATCGACCCTTTCTGCTCTTGATAACCTTTTATTAAAGACTGTGGTGGCAAGGTGAGAAATATAGGCACATCTTGGCCTTCTTGTTCGTTTCATTAATATTCGTCTTGTTTAATTCTGAAAAAGAGCCTGATGAGTTAACATTTAAGACAAATAAGGCAACACTGTGCTACCTCGGGCATATTGTGTACGGATGAATCATTTTGGTTGATCAAAGTATAAAGACGTTTCCAATTATTTCTTTCATGTCATTTCAAAACATCCAGTTCACCAAGTCATATAACGTTCTGACTTTCTGGCATCCGTAGCCAACAACACTGAATGGCGCTATCCTCACTAATAATCGGATATTACCGATGCTCGAGCATCGCTTAGAACTCACAATCACTGGACCAAAAATCCTCGTCGTAACCACGGTTCAACAAACAGTATGCACAGACGGAATCAGGAGGAAGTTCAGGTTAGAAACAATTCTGTGAAGTCTGTATTTAGGCCACATAATACTACCATCAATGGTAGTTATTATTTTACGCCTCGACTTAATGTACAACATGTATTATAACCTATTTACAACAGTATTATAGTTTTACCAAAGCGGCCAGTTCATATAACCATGTGGTCGGTTCTTCGCAACAGAACTCCATTATTTCTGCCCGTGCAACTGACCGCTTTAAACACAAACTGTGAGCCAATTAAGAGCAGGGGAACGACGCGTCTCATATGGCTTTTGTCGATGAACCGGGATACGAACTGACCGAATTGAGCTTTTGCATCTCGAAGAATTTAGGAACTTTTTCAAATTCGGATAAGAAAGAAATACATAAGGGATGCGGACATTGAGCACGTGGCATGTTTGTTGCAGATTCGAGGAAGATGGTTAATTGCATTATTATACACGACGGGTTACTGATATTCAGTGACAATAAATATCCGCTTTGCTAACTTCGTGCTTAAGTTAGTTTGTCGTCCCGTTTATGTCCGTCATCTTAATAAGCAGATCATGGTAAATGTTACTCTATTCCTTTTTACAGTACAGTCGTAAATGGCATGCACGTAAGTCCGTTTGAATTTGCATTGGTTAAGCAATATTCAAAATGATTTCACCATACGATACATAGGAGAGAGTAAGACACCATTGCTTGCTTATTGCTTACTTAAATAAAGTATCCGTTCAGTCATATCGCCATGGGAGTTTCTAAATAATGTTTGTCTTAAACTAGTTTGAAAACGTTGGTGATGCTATATATTTTAAGCAAAAATTGACTTCAATTGAGACATAGAACTGAATTGTTTGTCGGTCATCTACTGCTGGTGCTGGTGCAAGAGTAACTGTCTCGAAATTGTTTTCCACTTGCAGATTCTTGTATTCATTCAAAAAGCCCGTATATACGTATATTTATGCAAGTAATTAGTGTAATAACTAATACAATATGCAGCTGGTTTGTATCAGATCAAATATATTGTTTTCTGTGAATAATAAATAGTTATTTATCACATTCGTCTAATAAATACTTAATGACATTGGATGATTTATTTGCAGAACAAATAATTTAGACAAATTCTGTAAGGACGAATCACTTATTATGTTTGGCATGTTCCCCTCTGAAAACGCATTTTTAAGTATCTCCAGCAGACTTCGTCTGGTTTTTCTTTCTAAGTCTTAAATGATTATTCCTTAATAATTATTAAAGCCAGAGTAATGTGACTGGGTATACATATGTGCATTGTTCCTAGGAACATGTGTATCATTTTTCATTTGAAAATCGTGAACTGTTTGTGACAAGGTTTAGGTTAAAGGACGCAGACGATGCAGCAGACCACCACGACACCGACGCCAAGCGTATCACAATACCCATACTTTTCTTCTTAGAAAAACAGCGCAGCTAAAAATAAGATATTACTCGCGATGAGCAATTTCTCATTTGCTCATTATCGTCCGCTGCAGACGTATCATGTGTGGGAAATGGTTAATTGTCAAGTTATTAGTAAATTAAATTAATTCTATACTTTAATTGGTTCTACTTCGCTAGTTATACAGATTGACTATATACTAAACTTAATCAAAAGTTCTTTACTCATAAATATGCCCTTACACCATATCGTATTTGTATACGCAGCAAACGCAACGAAATACACAATTTGTCAATTTGTAACCTATTCGACCTATGGGTTGTGTGTGAGTTTCGTGTAGGTTACGTGTTGGTTGCGTGTGGGTTGCGTGTGGGTTGCGTGTGGGTTGCGTGTGGGTTGCGAATTGAACTTATGGCGATCATCGGCGTAAGAGTTGCGTGCGAGTTATGTGTGAGTTGTGTGCTGAACTTACGAGTTACGTTTGAGTTGCGTTCAAATATATCAAGTTGCGTTTGACCTGCGTGCTAGTTGCGTGGTATTTGCGAATATCGGTCACGTGATAAAAACCTATAAAAGCAGAGCCGATTCAATAATAGCTCGATGTTGTCACGTCGGAAGTCCACAAACAACTGACACGAATCAAGAAAAGGTCCACTATGTATACCATGTTTCAACACGCATGTAGTACGCAACTAACACGCAACTCACATTCAACTAATAGGTTGGATACGTAGGGTATATGTTGGGGATACGCTGGGATAAGCACAATATGTTGGGGGTGCGCTACACACACTAGTGTAAACTATGTATATTTCATATACACCGGCAGAATATAACGAAGATTTGCATGTCGTCAAATTGTTGCTGTTTTAACTACGAACATTTAATGTTGATATCGCATGATGTATACCATAATAGTAAAGTGGCTTAGCTACCTGTAAGAATGTCACGTACACAATGCAGTTAAAGGACAAATGGGGTGGGAATGCTTTATAATAAAAATATATCACACTGTAGACAAAACACAAAATAATCTTTAGTAATGATTATTCAGTGGAGTTCACCAGGAGTGAAGCAATCACTAGCGATGTATACAATACAATACAATACGAATATTTTATTGCTCTAAACAAACAATATGCTCAAAGCAAAATATACAAATGAAGACATGGATATTTTACAGAAGAACCTACAAGTATTCAACAACGTAGACAACTATGCAATTATACATAATGTGTGTTGATGCCAGTTTCAACGGACAGGCGGCCGGTGTCGTTTTTCACTTTTATAATTGTAATTTGTACCACAACATTAAGCATTTCGATGAACACTTGTTATGGAATGTCTTTCAGCAGTAGCTTCTAGGAAAGTTAATTCAAAAACATGTTGATATTATTTCTATAAACAGGTGTATTCACGCTTTCAAACTAACTTGTTCTTCAAACGGAGGTTACGTCCGTAGTTGAAAACATTGTTGCTGATGTTATTGCAAAAGGATAATTTGCCATTACGAGCAATTTCTTTTTTTTTTTGCTACAATAGTTTCAAATGCTGCTTTTGTATATTATTTCACATGCGTCTGTAGGTCGCACATGTTGATATTATTCATTACACTATGGTACTATAAATAATTTCTTATGAGCAGGAGCGTGATTGAAACGTTAATGATTCATGCGGAGATTAGATATATCTTATTCTTTTGCTTAACAGCCGTTGAACCAGGAATATTTCCTTTCTCTGTAAGAAAGATGATATATGAGAGTGATCAATCAAATTTCTTGTTCGATAAGTTGTATTTCTGATTGTGCGTGTGTTAATTCATCCACACCTATTTAACTTGAGCCGTCCCGCGTAATGTATATATGCGTAGCGTATCGACCGGATCAGCCTGCGCTGTCCGCACAGACTGATCCGGGCCGACACATTCTGTCTCCGAGGGATAGAGGTAAAGATAAACGATTCCTGAAACAGAAAATCCACAAGTGTCTGTCGGGGTTAATTACTGGATTCGTACCCGAGATATTTTGTACGACATAACGACGCTCTTCAACTGCACCACTGTATTTCACTGGTATTTTTTATCAAACTGCTAGCCAATTGATATACTACCCCACAACGCTGAACGTAAAAGTGACAAGTAAATACTACAATTTGATATTCTTTACTATGGTTAGATCTCGAAACTAGCCTATGTTGGTGTTTTAGCAAGGAGCTCGTTAGAGCCAATTGCTATATATTAGGTGAATTCCGAAACGACGCATCATTTTGAGACTGGAATCAAGATTGGTGTTTTACCCTATCGGATTGAATGACTTAACATTTGTCTTTCTACATCAGCTCTCCGTTTCTGAACACCATCTCGGCTTCATATAGATGTATTGGTGGTTG
>JAUELF010075702.1:0-27063 GCA_031471495.1 Clinocardium nuttallii | reverse complement strand
TTCTTCTTTTGTCACTATGTTTTCAAAAAGCTGTCTGCTGCAGAGGCGTCAGAAAGCGTCTATATGAGGGAAGGGGTTAAAAAGGGAATTTCTCATAATGAGCAAAATTAATTCTCCTTTTTCCACAATGCATGCAGCTTTCAACTCTTTTCCATGATTCTAGTAAATTTATTAATAGATAATTTGCCATATCTTGCCTAGATACTTTTCATAGTTGTCTGCTACAGATTTGTTGTACTACGGAGGAAAGGGTTTATTTAGGAAAGCCACATAAGCAGTAGAATTAAATTGGCAAAGAAGAAATGATTTGGCTCCTGCGTGAGTCTCAACAGTTCTTGATCTTTAAACCCTGGTAACACAACAAACCTGCAGCAGACGTCTTTGAAAACATCTAGGCATATAAAACACGAAAATTCTCTATAAATGAAAGTATCTTCATTAAATAAGTGTTGAAAATATTATGACGAAAGGAGAAATTGCTTATTATGAAGAACTTTAATTCTCCTTTTGCTACAATGTTTTCAAAAGTCGTCTGCTGTAAATGCTTCAAAATGCATCTGCAAGTGGGAAAGAGTTAAAAATCCCACTCAAGTAGGCTTAGTGAGACCTTTAAGTTCACCAAACCTGGAGGGTCTATCTGTCAAGAGATTACGGTCAACCTTGGGGGAAGCTCAGCCAGTAACATCATTGACTATTGCCGAGCCTCGGTAGCTCAGTCAATAGCAAAGAAGGCTGTTAATCAAGGGGTTGTGAGTTCCAACCCCAGCTGGGCCAAGATTCTTTCTGACATTATTTTTTTAGATGAAAGTTAATGGGACTTGTATCATTCGTATTCCACCAATGGGCTAACATAACAGTCTATGTGGAAAAGCAACTAGTTGCGCTGAAAGAATGTTGTGTGGAGTACTTTTGTGAGAAAGCCAGGAAATACATGAATAGAGGAGGTGAACTGGCCGCCTTGTTGATAAGACTGATAAATTGTTAAAAACAGCATTAAACCCGAATCAATCAATCAATCATTGGCGATTGATCTGAGGGTCCTGAATGTGAACTGCTGCTAGGTTATTCATTGATTGACTATCACCATTTATCTTCCACTGTTGGCGATTGATCTGAGGGTCCTGAATGTGAACTGCTGCTAGGTTATTCATTGATTGACTATCTTCCACTGTTGGGCTCTATGTGGGATGGTAGCCAGTTGCCTGGGAGAACATTTTGTTGGCAGTATTGGTGTGAGAGACACAAGAAATACATTTTAAGACTTGCATTGTGTTTTGTGCAACAATTTTTTCAGTTAATATCACTGTTTTCTGGGTAAGTAACCAGTACCTTTACTGGTCCTGATTCCAGAGAGCCTGTTATAATGTTTTAACCACACAGCCCTGAGTACCTTTACTGGTCCTGATTCCAGAGGGCCTGTTATAATGTTTTAACCACACAACCCTGAGCACGAAAGAGGGAAAGCCATTTATGCCATTTATAAAATCTTTTGTATGACCCGGCTGGAAGGGAATATTTAACAGAATTATCCTCTGATACAGTCCTCACTTTTTAACAACATAAACCCTTTCCCACATACAACAAACATATTGACAACATTTTGAGCAATTTCTTCTTTTGCCAAAATGTTTTTAAAAGTCCTCTGCTGCAGATGCGCTAAACATACAAGCGAAAAAGGGTTATAAATGCAAATAAAGAAATTGTTTAATTATCAGTTAATTCTCCTTTTTCCATATTATTTATTGAACTCCTTTTTTCTTCAAATTTCAATATGCTACCAATACATATCTAAGACGAATCTGTTTTCCCTTCAGATGTTTTTTGAAGCAGAGGACTCTGAGAAATCATATCAGATAAACCATCAAAGTACCTCAAGTGTCAACAGGCCATAAGCTGAAGTAGCATTTTATGGTTGAGTCTGATTGATAGATTGGACCTTTTGCACCATAAATATCAATAAAATGTTATGACCCACACTCAGGGCATTTCATGGTCTCGTTACACCTCCTATGTTTCACACTTGCAGATGCATTTTGACGCATCTGCAGCAGTCCTTTGAAAACATTATGGCAAAAGTAGAAATTGCTCTAAATGGTTTAATGCTGTTTACAACAACTTTTAGCTCATCTGATTTTTGGGGAAAAAAAGCTATTGTCATCACTTGATCATCGTTGTCGTCGGCAGTGGCATTGGTAAATTTTTGCAAACCTATTACAAAGATGCTGAGTGTGGCCTATTTTTAGGGGTAAAAAACATAAATTTTGATGAAATTTGGTCGATTTTGAGAATTGGACATAATTCAGACGAGCTTGTTATTTCTAGTCCAAATGAAAACAACCAATATGTCCTGAATTTTCACTAACAAAAAGATTCATTTTTAAGTAAAATCAGTAATTCATTTGCAGTTTTATTTGGACTTCAAATGATGATGACGTTACAGAAATTGCATGCAAGACACATGATTATATGATATGACATATTCTGGGCTCCAGAAAGAATTGAGAAACATATTTGACTGGCATGTCAAGAAATGACACATTTTGGGGGAGACATATTAACCAGGGCATGTTTTGCATAGTCTTAAATCCTTATTTCACCCTCAAACACTATGTTGTGGGTGCTCGAAAGAATTGTTTCAGTGAGACGATTCTTTTGAGTACTCACAACATAGGGTTTGCTTTAATAATAATAGAGATATTGTGGGAAAAAGAGCTGAATATCTCTCCTTATCTGGACCTCTGATTGACTTACTGGTCTCAGGATAGATGGACAAGCAGTACTGGTATCTAACTTATGAAAAGCCGTTATATAACTGAATTAAAAGCAACATAAAACACAAAGAAATAAATGGAACAAAACAAACAATTGTTGACGCCACTGCAGCAGACTTCTTTCAAAAACATTGTGACAAAAGGCTAAATTGCTCAAAATGTGTAATTTCTCCTTTTGCGGCAATGTGTTCAATCCTTTTCAATACTTACACTTTCATTGATAGAAATTGTCGTCTGCTGCAGATTGTTTATACATGGGAAAGTTTTATTATTATGAGGGAAAAATTAAACAAATTTTAAGGTCTCCTTGAAGATTATGGGGAATGTACATTTGCGTCATCAGATGAGAATTAATTCAATTATATTCTATATTCAGCTTTGTCTCCGAAACAGTTGGGAGTTATCATAAACCGAGAAAACCTCTTCAGTTTCTGTGAAAAAAGGTTAATCATTTCAATTCCCACATACAGACGCTTTCTTAGGCCTTGGCATCTGACGCTTTCTTAGGCCTTAGCATCTGACGCTTTCTTAGGCCTTGGCATCTGACGGCTGTTGAAAACATAGTGACAAAATGAACAAAGTGTTCAAATTGAGCAATTTCTCCTTTTGCCACTATGTTTTTATCTCACTTTAATAAATTCCATTATATTTTCATTTAAATTGAGATTTTCAGTATTTTTGCCAAGATGTTAACAAAGTCGTCTGCTGCAGATTTGTTGTATGCGGGAATGGGTTATTCGTTTTACAGTACATGAGCATGTTTGTGTCATTTAGCAATTTGGAATTGTTTGCGGAATAAAATGCCATAATTACTCTATTGAAGTACACTCTATATATCGAAGTACATCTATATTATTTTTAAATGCAGTCAAGATCAATGTTTATAGACAAGGCGTAATTAATTATTGCTATAGTAATGAGCAATATTTCTTGAATTTTCCATGTTTTAAATAACTGCATCTGCTGCAGAGGTGCCAAGTGCCATCAGATTATTTCTGTCTCAGGACAAGGATCGGAATAAGCAATTTAGATTGATTACCTTTTTCACCGAATATATCTTTTGCTGGCAAAGTATGTCTTTATATATTAGAACCAAAATAACACCCATTGCCTGAAATCTTCTTGTCCAAATGTACCTGCCCGATTTAAAGATAATTTGGCACAAATGTTCCTTGGGGGACCTTCTACCAAGGTTGTTCAAATTAATCTGATCCATTGAAAAACATGCAACCAGAGGAATGGCTTGTTTTCCTTATGTGTATAGATTAAAAAGTTTGAAAACTATTAACATTCTCTTAAATCAGGTGAGCGATATAGAGCCATGATGGCCCTCTTGTTTTACATGTGGCTTACCGATACTTATGTTTGTGATGTTAAAACGTGATAAACATGTGATCAATGTTTAGATTAATCCCAGGGGTTGTGAGTTCGAATCCCAGCTCAGCCTACATTCTTTCAGATGTTTGACAAAAGTCATTGTGGCCTGCGTCATTCGTCCTTCACCAATGGGCTGTTTAACAGTCTATGTGGATAAGCAGCCAGTTGCTTGGAAAGTATGTTGTGTGGTGTACTTGTGTGGGAAAATCAGGAAACGAATGAGTAGGTGACCTGGTCGCCATTATATGACTGACAAATGGATGAAAACAGCTTTAAACCCCAATCAATTAATCAATCAATCATAAAGATTAATCCATGCTATTATACATGTTGCTTACCGATACATAAGTTTTCAATGTCAACATGTGATTAATGTTAAGATCCACCCCTTTTATTTTACATGTGGCTTACCGATGCATAAGCTCACAAAGTCAAAATGTGATACAACATGTGATCAATGTTTAGATTAAAGCCTTTAACTATGCACTCCGCTTACAGATACATAAGTTTCTCATGTCAACATGTGATCAATGTTTAAATTAACCCCTATAATGTGGCTTGCAGATAAATACATATCTAATTCAAAAATGTGATACAACATAAGTTTCCAATGTCAAAATGTGATACTAAGATAACATGTGATCCATGGACAGATCAATCCTATTTAATTCAACATGTATATTACAGATACAAGTTCTCATGTCAAAATGTGACACAACATGTGATATATGTTCACATTAAACCCCTGTAATGTGGCTTGCAGATACATAAATCTCAATTTAAAAATGTGATGCAACATTTGATCTTTGCATTGATCAACCCCTATATAATTACATATGACTTACAGATACATAATAATCCTATGTAAAATGTGATAATAGAGATGACGTGTGATAAGACGAACTTACTCTTATGTACAGATACACCCATGTAACGTTACCTGTGACTTACAAATAAACCCATGTAACGTTACCTGTGACATACAGATACACCCATGTAACGTTACCTGTGACATACAGATAAACCCATGTAACGTTACCTGTGACATACAGATAAACCCATGTAACGTTACCTGTGACTTACAGATAAACCCATGTAACGTTACCTGTGACATACAGATAAACCCATGTAACGTTACATGTGACTTGAAGATACATAAGTTTCCGATGTCAACATAATATACAGAGATAACGTATGAGTAATGTTCAGATTAAACCCATGTATATTTACCTCTGGTTTACAGATACATACGTTTCCAATGTCAAAATGTGATACAAAGATAACATGTGATCAGTGTTTGGAGGACAAGGACCCGGACTGTGGCTGGTGTATTATGGGTAATATGTGAGTATAAACCATTGGCTGGTGTATTATTAGTAATATCTGAGTGAATACCATTGGCTGGTGTATTATTAGTAATATGTGAGTACATACCTTTTGCTCGTGTATTATTAGTAATATGTGTGTACATACCTTTGGCTGGTGTATTATGGGTAATATATGAGTACATACCATTGGCTGGTGTTTTATTAGTAATATGCGAGTACATTCCATTGGCTGGTGTATTTTTAGTAATATGTGAGTACATACCATTGGCTGGTGTATTATAAGTAATATGCGAGTACATACCATTGGCTGGTGTATTATTAGTAATATGTGAGTACATACCATTGGCTGGTGTATTATTAGTAATATGTGTGTACATTCTATTGGCTGGTGTAGTATTAGTAATATGTGTGTACATTCCATTAGCTGGTGTATTATTAGTAATATGTGTGTACATTCCATTAGCTGGTGTATAATTAGTAATATGTGTGTACATTCCTTTGGCTGGTGTATTAGTAGTAATATGTGTTTACATACCATTGGCTGGTGTATAATTAGTAATATGTGTGTATACTCCATTAGCTGGAGTATTATTATTAATATGTGAGTACATTCCATAGGCTGTGTAGTATAGGTAATATGTGAGTACATTCCAGTGGCTGGTGTATTATTAGTAATATGTGAGTACATTCCATTGACTGGTGTATTATTCGTAATATGTGTGTACATTCCATTGGCTGATGTATTATGGGTAATATATGAGTACATACCATTGGCTGGTGTATTATTAGTAATATGTGAGTACATACCATTGCCTGGTGTATCTTTAGTAATGTGTGTGTACATTCCATTGGCTGGTGTGATATTAGTAATATGTGAGTATATACCATTGGCTGGTGTATAATAAGTAATATGTGAGTACATTCCATTGGCTGGTGAATAATTAGTAATATGTGTGTACAAACCTTTTGCTGGTGTATTATGGGTAGTATGTGATTATATACCATTGCCGGTGTATTATTAGTAATATGTGAGTACATACCATTGGTTGGTGTATTATTAGTAATATGTGAGTACATACTTTTGGCTGGTGTATTATGGGTAATATGTGAGTATATCCCATTGTCTGGTATATTATAAGTAATATGTGTGTACATACCATTGTCTGGTGTATAATGCGTAATATGTGAATACATACCATTGGCTGGTGTATTATGGGTAATATGTGAGTATATCCCATTGGCTGGTGTATTATGGGTAATATGTGAGTATATCCCATTGGCTGGTGTATAATGCGTAATATGTTAGTATATACCATTGGCTGTTGTATTATGGGTAATACACTCAAGAGGTATGAAAACGCAACAAGTAATTTGAGATTTTTATTCTTATCAGAAAAGGTAAAACTTTAATATTTAGCCCACATATTCTTGTCATACACAACTCATGACTAAAATTATCGAGCGCAATCGACTGTTAAGTTGTATGGGGAGGAACCGGTACATTTTAATGTGGGCTACGTACATGTTTGCTATGCGGTCGGTATCAATACATGTGTTCTCTGATTACAAATAAGAAAATCATTGAAACTATTGAAAAGTTTAATTGTATGAAATGTAAAGAATAAATAATGAAATTCAAAACAGAATTTTGGGACTTTTCCAAGGTGGATTGCCACAAACTGTTGTTGCTATATGTTTTAACATCAACCGTTCAACTAAATATTGCCTTGTTCAATGATACAACACTACCGGCTTCGTTTCTGATCGTCCATGACCGGGTGCAAAACATTTACATCCGTCATCGGCATCTCTGCAGTCGCTTTTTGCCTGCAACGTCGACGACAAACTGAGTCGTTGGTACGAGGGGTTGACCAATTCACCGTACCACAGTGAAGAAACGTTTGCGGGATACATTGTTGCAGGCCGGTAAAAGTGCCCGTTTTAAATGCTCAGAGTCGATGCGCCAGACTACAATGGACAGGTTATAACGCACACCTCTAGGATTGGAATCGTGTTGTGATATCGGAGTCGATATTAAATTTAGATATTACTGAATAATTTGGTATATCTTATATTATCTTCACTGTTTTCATACCAATGATAATATCTCCTATATCCAGTGTTGCGTTTTCATATCTCTTGAGTGTATGTGAGTACATTGGCTGGTGTATTATTAGTAATATGTGAGTATATACCATTGACTGGTGTATAATTGGTAATATGTGAGTACATACCATTGACTGGCATATAATTGGTAATATGTGAGTACATACCATTGGCTAGTGTATTATGGGTAAAATATGAGTATATACCATTGACTGGTGTATTATTGCTGAAATGTTTTCAAAAGTCATCTTCTGCAGAGGCATCTAAAGAAAGGGTTACTCGTTACTTATTGTCTTGAATATTTGACACATCCGGGCTGGGCTTGATACATATCTTTGCATGTTCATTTTCAGGTAAGACAATGTTTCAATACTAGCTCATGCACTTGAAAATATTTTTTTTGCATAATTGAAAATAAATTGTCACCAAGGTTTTTCTTTTTCACTTAAGTGAAGTTGTTTGCCAGCCTTAAATAAATATTCTAACATGACGTTGTTTTTCTTGCCTATATATAGAGAGCAAAGAAAATAGCCGTTGGTTATTCGTCGATAACCAATGTCCAATTTGTCTATTTTAAGAACAGGTCAGCACAGACTTGTTGACGTTGATATGTATTTTCTTAATGTCAATATATATTGTTAACTTGTGAAGTACAATGAAAACTAAATACTTAATGAAAAAAAGTTACATTGTCGTGTTGCTTTGTCGTATTTTTCTGCCGTTATGTGTATAATGCAGTGGGTTGTCGCAATTGATGCTCGCATTTTAAGGGAAGTAAAATTGGTGGGTAAACTGGTTTGCTAAATTGTGCATTTTATTTAAGGTGTCGGGTCATGTTAGAATCGAAATAAACTATCAACAATCGTGGTTTATTGCGAATAAACCACGGTTGTTGATAGTTTATTTCTTAAATAATCCACATATTACAGATTCGCGTGTCACGTGTATACGCACCTTGCTCTGTCTTATTACAGCTCTGGCTAGACAGATAAGTTGACGTTCTCCGACTGAGAAGTTTTCTCCGTTCTCCTCTATCATAACATCCAGACCCTCGTCTTCATATTGTAATATCTGTCAAAAAACGTAAAACAAATACTAATTTGCGTATATGGGGATAAAACTCATACCATCCATAAAGGTAAGGGTTATAGTACGTTATCTGTACCCGTATATCTTGGCAATTTGGGCTGTTTGATAGTTTAGCAGCTTACGGGCATTATTGTTTTTATCACGAATACCGACAACAACTCTAATGAAAACGTAAGAAAGACGGGGCACGCATTTTCGAAGCATACGTCTCACGGTATGCGTTGTCTATGTTTCACCACGAGCATTGTAGAAGCTTATACCTATGTCTCATAGCAAAATGGGTATTTTCTTTATGAACATTACCGTATGTACTGGGCTCGGTGGAAAACTGGACAAAGCATTCGCCATAAAGCTAGTTAACAATTTCAGCCTGTTAATAAACAAAGCTTTAATGATCAATTAATCAATTATGACTTCATAATTGAGCCGTCTCGAGAAAAAGCCAACATTATGGCCACTGCGTAATGTATCGACCAAGATCAGCCTGCACATGCTTAGGCCCATCAGGGTCGATACTTTACGCAAAGAACACAATGTTGGTTATCTCGTGGGACGGCTTATATCTCGGTACCTTCGATCACAATGACAGTGTTACTCTCACAACGAATGGAAAAGTGCCCGAGAAAAGCGTTTAGAGTACCAAAGTTGACGATACTTGGTAAGTTTAAAGTTAACCGTAACTTCAGTATTTTTACATATTTTTCATTTCAATAAACTTCATTTTTAATATAGTTTCCCGATGGTATTCTAACCATTGGTACATGTATTCCGCTTAGTTTAGGCAAATAATATTAATATCAATAACATAGATTTGTTTATTTACACGTCTAGTATGGCTTAAACACAGTGGTCCAGCGCCTACTTTTTTAAATGTCATGCCTGCTAGTACAATACAACATACTTTTAACACAATCGAAAACAAATAATTACGAAACTTATCAACATATATAATTTTAATTCCAATCATTGATATCAAATATTAATATAAATAATAAATAATAAATATTAATAGAAAACATTAATATCAGATATTAATATCAAACATCAATATAAAATATAAATATCGACATTAATATAAAAAAATAATATCAAATATTATAATAAATATTTCTAGCAGCTTATATCAATTGCCCTTATCTAATGCTAATTCACAATTTAAAGATTTCAAGCTAATATTAATGCAGTCGGCCTTTTAACCAGTTTAGGAGTCAAAGCACCTAATTAGACCAAAAACCAATATCACATGACCAAACCACCATGCCCCCATCCCATTAGCAAATCCGCTGTTTGCAACGACTTTCGTTATTGGTCTAAAAACTCTAGATGACTTTTCTGTATACCGTGATAGCTAATGATTTGTTTGACAACGTACATCAAACAGGGAAGTATTTTATAATACATGATTCCTCCACACAGCAGAGAAACTACAACAACGCGTTATTAAAGATTTCGACGTAAAGTAATAAGTCGATACAGACCTTTTCCCTCATGTGGACTTTGACAAGGGCGTCCCAGATTTCATGGTCAGATTTCTTCCCAAATGGGTCTATGTTGTATCTGTAAGAATTATAATTGTTATTAGCATTAGACGTAAAAGTAGTAGTAGTAGCAATAGTAGTAGTAGTTGTAGTTGAAGAAACAATACTAGTATTAAACGTAGCAGTAGTATAAGCAGTAGCAGTAAGAGTAGTAGTACAAGAAGTAGTAATAGTTTTTGTTGTAGTACTTGTGGTAGAAGAAGTAGTAGTAGTAGCAGTAAAAGAAGTAGTAGTAGTAGTAAAAGTAGTAGTAGAAGTAGTAGTAGTAAAAGTGGCAATATTAAAAGTAGAAGTAGAAGTAGATTTATTAATAGTAGAAGTAGTAGTTGTAGTAGTAGTAGGAGTAGAAGAAGGAGTAGTATAGGTAGTAAAAGAAGAAGTAGTAGTAGTAGAATTAGTAGTAGTTTCAGAAGTAGTAGTAGTTGTAGAATAATATGTTATAGTAGATGTATTAGTTGCTTGGTAATAGCAGTAGTAGTTGCCGTATGAGTACTAGTAGTAGTAGTAGAAGTAGTAGTAGTAGTAGTAGTAGTAGCAGGAGTTGTCACAGCGCAGCATCGTAAAAGTAGTAGAAATGGTGCATGTAGTAGTAGTAAGAGAAGTAGTAATCGTAGTAGTAGTTGAAGAAGCAATACTAGTATTAAACGTAGCAGTAGTATAAGCAGTAGCAGTAAGAGTAGTAGTAATTGTAGTGGTAGTAATAGCAATAATAATAGTAGCAGTAGTAGTAGTAATAGTAGATGTAGTAGTAATAGTTATAGTAGTAGTTTTAGTAGTTATGATATTAAATGTAGTAGCAGTAGTAGTAAAAGTAGTATTAGTAGTTAATGTAGTACAGTAGCATTAGTAATAGTAGCAGTAGTAGTAACAGTAGCATTAGTAGCAGTAGTAGTAACAGTAGCATTAGTAGTAGTAGCAGTTTTAGTTATAGTAATTATAGTAGTAGTCGTAGTATTGATATATATTTACCTGATTGTTCCATTAAAGAGAACAGGATCCTGTGGTATAGTAGATATTTTAGATCGTATTACATTCAGATGAAGCTTCGAGATATCTTCTCCGTCAACAAGAATTTGCCCTCCACTCAACTCTACCAGTCGGAATAATGCGGCTGCCAACGATGACTTTCCTGGTGAAAACACATACATTTGACACAAATATATACTATAAAATATTTTATTAAATCACATTTTTATGCAGATCTGGGCTAAATGAATTTGTTTAGACACTGCTGAGCGTTAATTACGAGGCTGGCTGATAAGAATACTGAAAACAAAAATAATATTTTTTTCATCAGGCCAGGCTTGTCTTAAATTGAAAGATAGTGAGCTTGGAAAGTTGGAATCGAAAGTGACGAGTATGACACACTGTATGAGCAGGTTGTGTGTCACATACAATTCTAAGTTTTTTCTAATAACAGCTGAATTCTATTTTTGTGTGTGGGAAATTCAATCAATCTTTTTTTCTTCAGTTTTTTTTTATAAAGCCCCTAACAATAATGGTCGATCATCGTCTTTTAATGAGTAAAGGATGCTTAACCTGATAAAACTTCGCTATGCTATACATATAACTCTTATTGATGCTTCGAGGTATGCTCGGTATATATATATAGACTGTAACGCATATTACCTGCCCCTGTTCTACCAACCACGCCCACTTTTTCACGTGGAAGAATTTCAAAAGATACGCCTTTTAAAACAGGATCCATTCCCGGCATGTACTTAAGTTCAACTTGGTTAAAAGTGACTGCTCCTTTACTCGGCCATTCTGTGGGCGCAATCTTATCTGCGTGTTGAGCTTCCGTCGGAAGTTTCTGTATACATATTTGAATTGTGTTGGTCCGTTTTCACATTAACCCTTTCCCTCATATGACAATTCTGCAGCTGACGACTTTGAACATATTTTGTCAAATATCCATGTTTGAATTGAAACCTATGACAAAAAGTGGAAAACATTGTGTTAAAAGTAGAAATTGCACGTTTTGTGCAATTTCTTCTTTTGTCACTTTGTTTTCAAAACACCGTCTGCTACAGAGGCGTCAGAAAGCGTCTATATGAGGAAAAGGGTTAAGTAATGATACATCCGCAAAACATTGTATTTGTAACTGTAGTCGGCAAAAATGATCTTAAACACGAATAAACTACTTCTCGTCAACCCACTTTATTTAATGAAACACGTTGAGCGTCTTAATTTTCTAAAATATGACAGAAATGCATCAACGATAAACGCAAGAGGCGAACATTCTCTGACGGAATGATACTACTGTTGATAAACTCTTCATTTTCGTCAGATATTATATTTATACTGTGCTGCTGAGACCGTGGTGCGTATTCTTACGTCTCACGGTTCTCATATGCATCAATTGCTACCCCCGGTTCATGGTTTATGAGATTGATATTTGGTGAGTTTAACAGAATAATTGGTAAGTATAACTGACCCATCCCGCGAGAAAACCAACATGGTGGACTCTGCGTAAAGTGTCAACGCGGATCAGCAGAAGCATACCGCTCAGGCTTAGCTGAATAGACACTGTTCGCCTTCTGTGAATTTTTCGTTTCAGGAATCATTATTCGATACCCCTATCCCTCTGAGATGGAATGTTTCGGCCCGGATTAGTCTGCACAGACTGCGCAGGCTGAATTGGGTCGATACATTACACAGAGGCCGTAATGAAGGTTTTCTCGCGGGACAGGCTTTATTATAGTATAAAACACCATACCGCTCCATATTCGTGTAAACGTTCCACTGACGTGAATCTGGCTTCTGCCTCGTTCATCATACGTATCATAACCTGGACAATATTCACTGTCTGAAATATAAAGTAAAAGTTTTGTTTGTAGATAGTTCTATCTAAACCGCTTAAGTGAAATGCAAACCTTTTTATCGTAATCAAAGCACTGAAAGTGCTGATAGAAAGTGGCTAATTGACGATTACATTGGGGATCACATAACTGTCTGAATTTAATCTGTAGCTTAGCTACTACTTTCAGTGCTTTGATTATTTCCCTTTTTTGCTCTTCCGGCACGTTCTGACTAACTTTCTTTTTACCGTATTTCGAGTGACCTCATTGTCTTAGATTTGAATATGAAAACAAAGTAATTTCACATTCTTTATCCGATGGAAATTAATTGCAAGTTTTTGAATGGTATCCGAAGATAAATGTTCTTCCTGATGATTTTGACATTGACCTTGTCCAAACATAAAGGGATTTATTTGAACTCAGTAGTACTGGAAACTTACTCATGAAACGCCGTGATATAACTGAAAATGTGTTGAAAGCGGGGTTAAACTTTATTCCAACAACTACACTGACTTACCTCTATATCCGCTATATTTTAAACGATCATGTTCCTGTTAGACGCACACTTATAATTTGTTTTTCTTGCGTTTATTATAAGTGATCTACTATTGTTCTTGTAAGGAAAACATCGTTCTTAAAAACGTTGATCCGAGCAATTTTTGATATTTGAGAAACCATTAAAATGAGTTGTAGTTCTCTTTACCTTTCCACTTAAGCCGAAAACAAGTCCCGCAGATGCTGGTGAAATGAGGCCCTTGGAGAAGACAAATATTAAAGCTATAACAACGTTGATCATTCCTGCCAATAAGTCCAATCTAAATGCAATCCAACGCATGCTGAGATCAAACAAAAATATGACCATCGAAGCAACGCCACCCAGATTTGCACACCTGTGTGGAAGATAAAAGAGCAACGTTAGACTAAAAGGGAACTAAATGCATTTCCCCGCTATGCCGTCACTGTTAACGGTATTACAAATGAACTAGTCAGCAAGTTGACGTACAATTGATATATACAAAGTTAACATAATGCCGCTATACTCCGCCACACATTAGACGGACATTTCAACCTCATATTACATTTGAGCCGTCCCGCGAGAAAACCAACATATGGCATCTGCGTAATGTATCAACCAGATCAGCCTGCGCTGTCGGCGGAGACTGATTGGGGCCGACACATTCCGTCTCCGAGGGATAGAGGTATAAAGAAATTATTCCTGGAACAGTATATCCACAAGAGACGAAAAGTGTCTGTCCGGGTTAGCCTTCATGACATGTTTAGACTGATCCGGGTCCATACTTTACCCAGAGACCAGAATGTTGGTTTTCTCGCGAGACGGCTCATTTCATGCAATCTTTACCTATATAACCACCTTTAAAGTCGATGGGTTAAAACCAGTGTTACTGTTTCCCAAATCATTTGTAACACATGAATAGTGGAATGAGTTTTTAAAAGTAAATTACTAAGTTGAAATAAATAGTTACCTTGCTGAAATACAATACTTCTTAGGAATGCAATATAATTACATTTTTTATTATAGTTATATTGGAATTTAGCTTACTGTCTGCGTGATGATGGGTATAACTATTAGACTTACGTATCGAAAAATCTGTCCTGTTGTCTATATGCCACAATCGAAGCTATACCTTCCGTTGTGCTGTTCACGTGACTTAGTAATGGTGATCGTGACACGTTTTCAAGACGTTTGAGGTTACGTATGGCGACCGTGGATATCTTTTTCATAAGAAAGAGCACGGCTATTAGCACTGCAACGGCGATGAGTATCCAAGGCACGACAGCGGATGTCAAGCCGATAGAAAGTACACAGATAGCAAACATATAGAGGACAGTGTCCGTCACTAGTGGAATAAACACATCACCTGTAAAGGATTGGAACTACTCGGTAGTGTACAGGTGTGTACGAATGAGCGGTACAACAGACAAAAAACAATAAAAGTCAAGTTGAAACAAGACCGTACATTTGAATTACATCAATATGCGTGTCTGCATCGTCTGATCTACATCGGTAATGTTATTAAAAGGATTTATTAAGAAGTGTTTTGTAAACACTGTTGACAACTGGACTAAACACCACGTATGTCAAATTAGATTGCATACTCTACTTGAGTAATACAGTCTGTAATGGTTGTTTTTCCGGCAGGACAGTTTCGTGTACAAGAAATTCTAAACACACGGAATGTATGCCCTTATATTAAACGTTCAAAGTGGATTCGGTACGAAAACGATATTGTACATTGGCAAAATCATTAATGTTGGTTTGGAAATAGCTATGTTAATACCCGAAATTGACAAATACTATTTTAGAAGCATTTAATTATTAGATAACATGCATTCCTCGCCTAAATTGAGTATCAAAAGACGAGTTTGGTTTCATGGAAAGTAATACTTACTTTCATCTAAATCTTTAGAGAATCTATTCAGTACACGTCCAGCTGGGTTTGCGTCGAAAAATGACATGGGAGACTTCATTACTTTGTCCAAACACTGTGCATGTAACTTGTTTGATGCCTTGATAAACGTCTTTGGAGAGAGGGAAACAAACAAACGCAAACAATGAGTTATCAAAGACACTAAAAACATATCACGGAAATGGTATCCCGTATTACTTGGACGATTAGTTGAACTCGAAGAAAAACGTGTAACTGGCGTACTATTAGAAAAACCTTTGCACGAAGAATGATCTAACTGACCTAATATATCATATAAAGCGGATTATAATTATTAGAAGAAATTAAAACATATACAGTGTGAATACTTGTTATAGTAATGAACCCTGAAAACCTGATTGCATGCAAAAGATGAGCCTGTACTTGTCCATATTGAATTTTTTTTCTAAATGCCAAAACAATTTACAATTGTATTTAATTAGGAAAGAGATAGTTTCGGTAGAGTTGCCTTAAGTTTTTCTTTAAAGAATTATGTTGCAGATTTGTTGAATGTAGGGAATGGTTTAACCTTGCTTGGTCTGTGAAATACATAAACAAGAGGTTCAAGAGGGCTAGTATCGCTCCACTGCATTAGGCCACAAAGAAAATGTTCTTCAAAATCGGTTTGAAATCTTCCACATACCTTCAGAGAAGAAATGTTTTTACAGTTTTCAGTATAGCCATATAGAGCAACACAGTATCGGCCCCTATTGGCCATGTTTTTGAATCAATCTGAAATAGGTTCATTCAAGGTACATTCCTACAAAATTATTTTGAAATCGGCAAGATACTTTTAGAGAAAATGTTTGTTAAAGTTTTCAATATAGACATATAAGGCTTAACAGCCTCACCCCCTGGGGCTACGTTTTTCCATCAATCAAAATGGCTTGCAGGAATCTAAAAGAGGCTCACCCAAGGAACAAGTCTTCAAAATTATTCTGAAATAGGACAGATACTTTTTCAAATGAAGATTTTTAAAATTCTCACTATAATCATATACGGCAAAACGGCCCGCCCCCTGCCGGCTATGTTTTTCAACAAATCAACGTGGCTTGAAGGAATCTGATAGAGCGTCACTCAAAGAACATTCGTACACAGTTATTTGGATTTGGGAAGATACTTCCGGAAAAGAATGTTTTTTAAAGTTTTCACGAGAGCCATTTAAGGCAAAACAGTCCGGCCTCTAGGTGGCCATGTTTTCCGACCAAACATGATGGCTTATATTAATCCGATAGAGGGTCATCCATATTTCTACAACATTATTTGATAATCGGCAAACAGGTTTGGGAGGAGAACATTTTTAAAAAATATCTCTTGGCTTACAATGGAAACCAGAATTAAGCATGGATCTACATATACTCTGGTGAAGACATTTAGAGGATGCTCTTTGAGAAGTTTCATACCAATTAACAGAGGAGGATATGTTGACGCACGCACGGACACACGGACGCACGGACTGCAGCCTACAGCCTACAATGAAAATAAATTTGAAGCTGGATTGCTATTTTACCTTGGCTGCAACAAAGCCTTTAGCTAACGTGGTAAGTAGAACACCGCCAATTGAAACAACGTACACCATAAAAAACGTGTCGTATGAGATGTCTGGTAACCACGTCGTGTCTCCACCTTGACCTTCCGATGACATGTCTTCTATATCTGATGCATTGAATGTGGTGTTTACGCCATCCGTCTACGTGAAAATTGAATGAAAAGCAAGGCTATTTATATAATACAGAATAATATTTAGCTATTTTTGTAATTTGTATCAATCATGCTAGGAAAACACTGATGAAGCGTCCAATATCACATGCATCAATTTTCCAATTACACCTATCTGTTGAATTTTGACCGTACTGGGGGTCAGCAGTATTGTTTGCCTTCAGTGGAGTTTCGACCGATACCGTCATGGTGACCACAGATAACCTACTACTTATAACTGCATAATTACATGAAGTAAGTAGTGTTTACGATGGGACGAATTATACCGAACTAGAAATGTTAATAAACAACTGTCATCATGTTCCAAAAGCACCTTCAAAAGCCTGAAAAGCTTTTTAGTAGGAATGACAAATAAAGAAAATATTTCATATTTGTTCGTAGTAGGTCCATGTGCTGTTTACGCAGAGATCAATACAATATGAGCCGTTCCACGAGAAAACAAACAGTAAAGCCTCTACGTAAAGTATCGATCTGGATCAGCATAAGCATGCCGCTTAGGCTAACCCGGACCGACACTTTTCACCTCCTGTGGATTTCTGTACCTCTATCCCCCTAGAACGGAACGTGTCGGCCCGGATTAGCCTTCGCAGAGTGGGTCGAAACATTACGCCGAGACCATAATGTTGGTATAATGTCTAACCTTAGTTAAAGAACCAATCCATTCACTGAGCCACCAATCGGTAAAGACGACAGATCCGGCCGAAATCACGTACATACTCAGGACCAAACAGAGCATCGCCCATCCCCCCGCCGCCTTGATGTAGGCGTTGTATGTACTGAACCCTATACTGCCAATTGCCACTTCCTCTGATAGCACAAGTTTGCCTGTTTCAACGAGATTTGAAAAAAGGTTGATGTCTATTCAAATACTAACTGGCCCATTCGAAAACCCTGTCCCAGTTGCTTTTATATATATATAGGATTTGACATGAGTTGTCATTTCATATAAAGTTTTATTAAACGAGTTCAAGAAATCTGTTATTAAGCGAGCCTTTAACGAATGTCAGATTCTTTTCATCACATGACGTAACACAAAAAGAAAATCTGGTTTTTGCGGTCAGAAAATAGTCCCAACATGTAATACTTAATCAAATGTTAACTAATCACAACAATATATATATGTTTGTATGACCGATAATGGTGCCTTTCCCTCGCCCACCTATGGTGACGTTTGTATGTAAACGTTATTATACACATTGTTCCTTCAAGGACTCATCAAACGACAGTCGGCAAAAAACGGGGAAATGGAAGAAAATGGTTTAAACCACTTCAAATGTTTTCAACTCTGCATGCACTCCAAGAACAATCTTCGTTGAAAATCATATACGGAAGTACCTTTTTGATTTTTCCCTTTGCCATGTTTCTGTTCACCATTTGCAGACGGTTTTCCTAGTTGTCCCTTGTCAACGACACTCTTAGTTACGTTCTTCTTTTTTACATATGAAAGACCAACAACGTCTGTTGAACCATCCCCTAATAGAAACGATGAAGATGAAGATACTTTTAAATCAGAAATAAACATTTATATGAGTGAAAGTCTCCTTATAAACAAGGTTGTCAACAGGTTTTCGTAATGTAGAAATTATTGATACAAGTAGAGTTCGTCTAACACTCCTTCATACTGTGCTCATGTCTGTTCAAATACCAGCATGGCGTCGCTAGTTATATAAACCTAAAATGGAATGATTAGTTGATGTTTTACGACATTTATCAACATTTGTTCAGTTATATTACAGAATTTCCTGGTTCTGCCATCACCTAGTCAGTCGTAATGCTAACCCTGAAACAATGAGCGACAAGGAGGGCAGCCATTACTACCATTCACCTAAAATAGAATGATAAACAAATTTCATTTCGACATATCAGCCGTCCCGCGAGAAAACCAACAGTATGGCCAATGCGTAATGTATCGACCCAGATCAGCCTGCACAGTCCGCACAGACTGATCCGGCCCGACACATCCCGCCTCAGGGGGATAGAGGTATAGACTCATAATTCCTGAAACAGAAAATCCACAGGAGCTGAAAATGTCTATTCGGGTAAGCCTTCGCGGCATGCGTAGGCTGATTCGGATCGATACTTTGCGCAGAATCCACAACTTGTTTTTATAGCGGGACGGCACTTCACGCAGAATCCGCAACTTGTTTTTATCGCGGGACGGCACTTCACGCATAATCCGCAACTTGTTTTTATCGCGGGACGGCACTTCACGCAGAATCCACAACTTGTTTTTATCGCGGGACGGCACTTCACGCATAATTCACAACTTGTTTTTATCGCGGGACGGCACTTCACGCAGAATTCACAACTTTCTTTAATCGCGGGACGGCTCACATCACAACATACAAAGGGGATCCACAAGAACGTTATTGCCTATGCATGGTACTTCGACAACAGGGCCTCGTCAGAAGAAACGGCAAAATTATATCTGTAGAACCGGCACATATCCAGATAAGACTGCCCAAACGTGCAATCGGTTTACGATAATCTATTTTCGCAATTATATCGCAAAAGCAATTCAGGGAAAAAATATGACCGAACACTGATAAAACAATACCCTCCTGTTTACGCTGTCAGCGTCGAAATCCATAAAGTAGACGTGTCCATATTAAAAACTAGGGTACTCTATGTTCATGTCATAAGCGTTTTGAATACTTTGATAATCAAAATGCAAACCAATTATTTGCAAAAGCTTCAATAGTGTCGTCGGCGCCAAAAGAGTGTAACTTCTTAAACTCGAATGGCATGGACGTGTGTGTACTAAGTCAGTTAAGTATTTTAAGTAATTTACCTGAAGGGTCCTTAGCCTTTATTGTTGTTTCTTCAAATAATCTGTACATTTCAGAATATCGCCCATTCTTCTCTAGAAGTTCTTTATGAAGTCCGGTTTCAATAATAGATCCTTCATCCATGACCACCACTTTATCACAGCTCTTTAAGTACTATAACATAACACAATGGTATTATATTATCCAATGGAAACAAAAACACATAACAAAAACAAACTTAAGATGTGTTAGTGGTCTTAACGTTTGCCTGTGAGATGACAGGTCTATTATCAGATACATGTAAGTGTTAAGAGAAATGCAATGCAGACATTGCAATCAATTTGGTATAAAACACAATTAACTATGTTCTACCGTTTGTCATTCAAGTATAGATTGATGACGAATTCCATAAAACGAATATAATATAAATATATACATTTACTAATTGATGACAAATGTTTCATATGAGCCGACTCTCGAGAAAACCAACAGTATGGACTATGCGTAAAGTGTCGACCCTGATCCGCCTAAGCAGGCTGCGCAGCCTAACCCAGACAGACACGTTTCACCTCCTGTGGATTTTCTATTTCAGGAATAATTACTCTATACCTCTACCCCCCTGAGACGGAATGTGTCGGCCCGTATTAGACTGCGCGGACTGCGTAGGCTGATCTGGTTCAATACATTACGCAAGTCCATAATGTTGGTTTTCTCATGGAACGGCTCATATAATCCGCTTCCGGGGTTTTGAGGAAAACGTCAAAGGCGATTGAACCAAATATCTGAATGTTTGTTATTGGGTTATAGAAGTTTTCGGGAGGTTCCCAGGATGCTGTGCGAATAGAGCGGGCAAACAGGGACGACTATAGCCTGATTGTGCAGAGGACCGGGCGTATTTGCAGAATGTCAGTTTGAAATAAAACATTAACTTTCAGTAAAGATTTACACTAAACATGACCATTTGCTGTTTTACACCCATGTTTTTCTTTGCCAGTTGTCACAAACATATCTGTCGCAGACGACTGTTTAAAGCATTCAGACAGAATTAGAAATTGCTCATAATGAACAACTTCCCCTTTCATGACAATGATATGAACTTTAGTCATTAACTTCATTTTCATTTTATAAAGATTTTCCATAGTTTGATAAGATCATTCCAGAGTCGTCTGCTGCAGATTTGTAGCTACCGATTGACATAGCGTGCACTGGAATTATCACTGGTAAACAGACGATACACAAACGCATTGTGCAACGTCGCACGTGACCCGACATACGGGGTTTAACCCTTGCCCACATATATACGTATGTTGACGCATCTGCAACAGTCAAAGGAATTGCTCAAAACGAGCAATGTCTCCGTTTGCCACAATGTTTTCAACTAGTTTCGGTAATCATACCTTCGTTTATAGAGATTTTTCATATTGTTTACTAAATGTCTTCAAAGTCGTCTGCTGCAGATTTGTTGTATCTGGGAGATGGTTAACTTTTATTTCAATTTTGACGCCATTATATTTCTGCAGTAGTGTTAAGAACGCTAGAATAACTCGTCGGTACACATCAAAGCCCCATAACTAGGTATGTTCCTGTCGGACAATCCTGATCATTAATGACTGAAAAGGTCGTATAGTCTAACACAGTGGTACAAGAAGGTCATGTCCGCCTACAACTGTATACAATATTGCCATTACTGTAAAACAAATGGCATAAAAGTGATGCCTAAAATTCGAGTTTCAATAACAATATTTCATTTATTGAAATGGCTGTTTTTTTTTATCATCACGTACACGTTATAAGTTTTTCTTTTTACAGACAATTAAAACGGGATGCCAGATAAGTCACCATCATGCTCTGACATAATGGAAGCAATGCGCTGACCAGGTTGGTATTGATTTGTTATTGGATCCGATGATAAGTGTGAGATGACCTTACTAAAGGTATCATTCTGTGGCATCTAACTCAAGGCTAGACTCATTATGAGATAACGAGAAATGATAGTATTGGTATTGGGGTGGACTTATTGCATTATTGTCCGTTTTTGTGGTTGATAACATCCAAGAACGAATCAACCAATATGCTTAACAAATGACAGAAGGTCAGACCTCACGTAACAAATGACAGAAGGTCAGACCTCACGTAACAAATGACAGAAGGTCAGACCTCACGTAACACTTTATTAACCCTTTCCCATATACAACACATCTGGGGGTAAATATGAAATATCTCTATAAATGAAAGTTTAAATATGTAATAGAGTTGAAAATATTGTGGCAGAATGAGACAATGCTCGTTTTGAGCAATTTCTTCTTTTGGCACAATGTTTTCAAAAAATCTCATTTGATGCAGAGGCGTCAGAAAGTGTCTATATGTGGGAGTTTAGTTTTAACTTATTGTATTGCCATATACAATTATTTAACATTATGCATTGTACAGGTATATCATATACTAGTACTATTATAAGCAAAAGGGTCTGGCCACAAATTCTAACAACATTATCTGGGAAAGTGTTAAAAGCGTATGTCGATCGAACCAACAACTTATAGTGTTCAAGGTAGACTGTTAATCAGATAAGTGATCGGTGAGAATAACATACCAATCGATTTGCAGCGAAGACACGTAAACACGTATTTGACCTTACAACGCAGCAGAAGACATTTGAAAACGTTGTTGTGAATTAGAGACCTATTGTCACAGTGTTTCCAACACTTTTTAACAATTATTTAAAGTCGTCTTTAAGAATGTACGTGTTTTCATCGTGGTACTGAAGTATGATATGAGATTAATTGCTTGGTGATTTACGCCGCTTTCAACAATATTTCAGTTATATCACGGCATTTCCTGGGTAAGTTTCCAGACCATTTATCCAGTCAGTCGCAAAACTAACCCCGACACCCTAAGTGCTAAGGAGGGTAGCAATTGCTTCTATTTTAAAAGTCTTTGGTATGACCTGGCACACACGACCCCGCTCCCTAAGCGGTTTCTGGAATCAGAATACAGGCAAACAAGTTCATTGTTTCGTTACTTTTTCAGTTATATCATGGCGTTTCCTGGGAAAGTTACCAGTACTTCTGGATAATTGATCCTGACACCAGACAATCAGTCGTTATGCTAATCATGCAAAGTATTTGGTATGACCCGGCCGGGGATCGTAGTGGGACCGAGGCGGACGCTCTACCACTACACCACTGAGGCGGTTTACATGCTATACATATCTCGGGTTTTCTTTGGACGAACATCTACAAGATGAGTCTTACTTACTATAGTACACCTATTACATTCATGCATATTTAACCCTTTTAATGCTGATTGGACTTTTCAATTCTAGAAATATCAAGACAAAATGGTTGTCTTAAACCTGTCCAACATACCATGAACCTGCATCAGACGACTTTAAAATGATCAAGGTCAAAAGAAACAAAATGCCTATAAAAGAAAGAATGATTATTTCAAAAGTCGTCTGCTGCAGAGGCGTCAGAACTCGTATATATGAGGGAAAGGGTTAAGCAGCATACAGTATAGAACCTGGTCAGACGACTCTAATGCAACGACTGACCTGCCTCTAAAATTGGTGACACAAGCGTCACAGAAATCGGTTTCAGCATTCAAAAGGTTAAGTGACGCCGTAACGGAGACGCCTTACGACCCCCGAGTCGACCGACCCGGCTCTAATATAATCCAACGTAAATAACCTACCACCGGTAATCCAGTTAGCTGAGGTTCCACGTCCATACTAATAGTTGGTGTTTTAGTCACTACCCTCCGCTTCGTGGGAGGCTTTCTTCTGATATGAATCACATCACTAGAAAATGTCAAACGTTTGTCTGACCATGACTTAGATCGATTTTCCTCCAGAACAGAAGAGTTTATCATCAATGGCGTAACACTACAATTTTGATGTCCGTCAAATATTTTCATTTTTTTCCTGTGTGCGATTGTTGATTCATCAATATGGTCACTAAGTGTGTTATCGCCTATACAAGTTCAACCGTATTAATCAATTGCATAATATTAGCTCGCACTCTAAACTGTCACTGTCCCATATTATTATTTTCAGCATATCCATTTTCAGAACTCAATCGTTTCATTTTATTCTTTATAAAAAAGTTTCACTGTACATCCTCTTTACTGTTCTTTAAAACAAACATTTAATTAAGCCACTAGAAAAAAGTAACCATTGAGCGCTTGGCGTGAAATGGTTGTAACTAAAAACCTTTTTTGAAAACCCTGGTTTAGGGGCAATTTTGACCCCTTTGTAAGCAATGCAAATTTAGACGCCATTGTTCAGAACGAGCATTGGAACAAACATATCCATTTAACGCTTATAAAGACTTTATGGCGAGGTGATTTACCTTGGTAAAAAAATACCAATTTTAATTCCAATCGTTTCACGCCAAGCCCTCGTCTTCAACTATTGATAAAACACAAGACATATAATTTGAATTGATCAAACCTGTGTTCAATCTGTAAATAATGATACAGTTTAATTCCCTGAGATAGTCCTGTATACATACATGTACGTATTTATGTATGTACGTATTTAGACATATACCGGCGGTATTAAATTTACAAACACTTATATCGAGAAATTTACTTATGTTACTTGTATGCCAATAAACTTAATAATACTATATTGTACTATCCAAAACACCTGTTTTTGGCATGTTTGGAGACAAGATCTAAGTCCAAAATCCCCAAAAAACAACATTATTTATGTTTACATTTACATGGCTATTCAAATCGCATACTATTAATTTAAATTGGCAAGATATACAGTGCATCGTTAAATGTCACAATTTAGCACCGCTTTGACATTTATAACATGGTAAACGTGAATGTATTTGTATATGTTCACAAATCTGTACAAACACTTATAACGCTCTATACAAGTAAGCCCAACGGTTCTGAAGGCCCCCCTACAGATCACGAACAAGTTGATCCAACCTTCGATTCAAGCGAACGTAATCCGTATGTTCACAAACCTAAACCATGTTTCTCCGAGTCTAATCGTTATATATCACTGCAGAAAGGAATCCTAAAATATTTACATAATTGATAAAAACAAACACTGTTTTAATCCACGCATGATGAATAGTTACTTTTTTTGTGCATATAAGTATTGCAAACTGATAAATGAAAACACACTGCAAGTAAAGAAGTTCATAAGAATATAATGACTCTACCTTTTTGCAGAGTTCTATTACACTTATCTGCAATCATTGCGAATCATATATAAAAGAACATACACTAAAAATAACGATCCCCTATACGATAGAATTACTAAGAGTCATCGATTTTAATTATGTTTTTAACTCCCCAAAAATGCATTTAATAAAGTCATTTTAAATCCTTAAACCCTTTTCCTGTAGCAGACGCAATTGTTTTAGGCGTACCTGCGGTAGAAGACACTTGGTAACTTTATTTGAAAGGGAGAAATTGCTTATGGTGAGCGATTTCTTTATTACAATGTTATAACATTTATTCGACTGGTATATCTTCCTTTATAGAGGATTTCTACAGTTTTGTCTTGTTGTTTTCAAAGTCGTCTGCTGCAGATTTGTCGCATGTGGGAAAGTTCAAACTAATCGTTACCTCTTTCTAACAACACATACAGATTAAAAAACCTAATCCATTATACATCTTGACGAAAAACACTTATTTTCTCACGATCCTCACGCATCTAACATACTCTATCTATAAACACGCATATGATAAGATAATAATCAGTACATATATATTAATCGATAGTCTTCTAAAAACACTTGAAACAGGATCGCACTGGAGACTCACGAATTCGTGTTGAGAAAGAAACGTGAATATTTGAGGGATTGAACAATATACCCCTGTTGTACAACTTTAATAAATCCAATCTGAACTGTGTCTCACAAAAAGGGGATCATCACGATTGTCCTCATCGTGACTCTGTGTCACGCATATAATAAACAGGGTTACTACACTGGTGTTTGTTTTTACATGTAATTTGATCTGAAGTTTTTATTATGTGTGCAGGTATAATTTGTGAGTTAGGTGCTAAGCCAATGCTCATCAAAATAGCCAGCGTTCGCAAGACATGCAAAAACAAAATCCCCTTCACCCGACGACGCCAGTAATGGTGGACGAAAAACTATGCAAGTGTTTCAATAATCCGATTATAAACAAATCGACGAACTAATATCATTGAATATTATACTGGTTAGTTATCATAAGTTTATAACAGAATTAAACCACCCTTAGCTCAGTTAAACACATTATTGATAGTTTGTCAGCAATGAAATATATGTATCATTTGTCGTAATATAAATAAAAGACATCATAAGTTCCGCGAAAAAAACCAACATTGTGGACTCTGCGTAAAGTATCGATTCGGATCAGCCTAAGCATGCTGCACAGACTGTTCACGATAGACACTTTTTCGACTCCTTTGGAGTTTCTGTTTCATGATTCATTACCATATACCTCTATCTCCCTGAGACGGAATGTGTCGGCCCGGATCAATCTGCCGATCTGGGTCGATGCATTACGCAAATACCATAATGTGGATTTTCTCCCTTGATGAATATTTTGTATAAATACATTCGGAGATTACGTCTTCACTATTTCATAATTTTCCCTTTCTTAAACGTTGAAAACTATAAAACTGTATCATTTCTCAGACAATTCAAAGGTTATATATGATATAATATTTTCCTTTCTCATGTTATAATACAAGATGCATATAAATCCTAAACTAAACAGTGCATAGTATACTTCGTGTTTTTATAATTTTAATTTGATTGGTTTGTCGATAGGGAATTTTCCACATTCTTGTATCTTATAGCTAAAAGAAAACTATCTACATGAGCCGTCCCGCGAGAAAACCAAAGGAGGTGAAAAGAAGTGTATGTCCGGATAAGCCTGCGCGGCATGCAGAGGCTGACCAGGGTCGACACTTTACGCAGAGTCAACAATGTTGGTTTTCTCGTGGAACGGCGTTGATGGCAATCGTGACAGACACAACCTTGGTCCATTTTAGCGTTAAGGGATAATAGTTGTTACAAGGTGAACGTAATGGTATGTTGATCATTTGACCGACATCATCGGAAAATCACCGGAAAATGGACACATAGTATTGAGAGAAACGGGGAG
>JAUELF010075591.1:0-16246 GCA_031471495.1 Clinocardium nuttallii | reverse complement strand
ACCCTTTCCAGTGCTGAGATTTTGCCTCAACCTGAAACTTTAACCAAAATGTTGACGGACAGACAGACAGACAGACAGACGGACATCGCCAATCTATAGACCGGAATTACTTTCAAGCAATCCGGCCAAAAATGGGACTCCACATTACGCACACACTTTTTTATCTGACATGAATTATATTCAACTTAGACATTCTTGCCAATTACAAACTCGTGCAGACACATTCGATTGCTATACAACCCATGGGGAATACACTATACGATCGGAATTAACGAATCAGCTGTATTGATATATGCATGGACTGATGACCAATTTCTCCCTTTCCAATGATGTTTTCAAAGTCATCAGTGGCTAAGACCACAGATGTCAGTTGTATCATTGTAAGACAATTTCTCTTTTTCTATCAAGGTTTCAAAATGTGCATAAATCTCAAAGGACATATGCATCACTGACCCTGTTAACCCTTTTCCATTTGCAGATGCATTTTGACGCATTTGCATCAGACGACTTTTGAATACAAATATTGCAAAAGGAGAAATTCTTCATTCGGAGCAAATTCTTATTTTGTCACAATGTTTTTCCGACTTTTTCGTTAATTACCCTTTCATTTACAGCGATTTTCCATATTTATGCACATATATTTTCGAATTCGTCTGCTGCACATTTGTCGTATGAAGGAAAGGGGTTAATTAGAACTCACAGCATCTCTAACTGGTGTTGTATCTTTGAAGAATGGTTGAAGGACAACGGTGAAGTCATCCTTTGTGTCATAACGCCCCGAATCTACAAGATTTTGTAATTCTTGCTGATAAAGTTTGGAGGTCATGGTCAGGGCATCATTATTCCTATCATCCTTGGCACAATCACACACCATGCTGAAATGTCACATGAGCCACACTCAATTTTACAACTGTATCAGATCAAGCTGTGTATTCAACTGTATCAAATCAAATGGGATTCAACCCCCATTTAACTGTATAAACATAACACGGTATTCGACCCTATTCAACTGTATCTGATCTTATTGCATACTTTGGTGTTCCGTTCACTTTGCGTTGAAGAAAGTGGTCATGAGTTTTCGATAATGACCGGTGTCAAGGAGTGATCATGACCGTAGATAAAGACGTGCGAAGATTCTGCATAATTAACATGCTAGGGACTACCTCACGTGACTTTCAAATTTTCAATTATCATATACTAATCATGGACAATTTCTTACTGTTTCATGATAACAGTACTTTTTTTACGCGCGTCTAAAATGTTGGTTATGCACTGCATGACGTCATTTAAAGAAAGCTACGTCACCGTTATGATTCAACTTTCCAAATGGGATTTTCAACAAAATAACTACATATGTAAACAAACAGTTTGTTTCGATTTCGGAAGCAGATTCATCAACTCTAGATAAAAAAAGATCCACAGTGTAAACCCCTATCAACTGTATAAGGACAAACGGTATTTTATCCCTATCAACTGTATCAGGACAAACGTTATTCGACCCCTATCAACTGTATCAGGACAGACGTTATTCGACCCCTATCAACTGTATAAGGACAAACGATATTCAACCCCTACCAACTGTATCAGGACAGACGGTATTCGACCCCTATCAACTGTATCAGGACAGACGTTATTCGACCCCTACCAACTGTATCAGGACAGACGGTATTCGACCCCTACCAACTGTATCAGGACAAACGGTTATCAACCCATATCAACCGAATCAGATCAAACGGTAATCAACCCCCATTTAACTGTATTAAATCAAAAGGTTTTCGATCCCTTTACACTACATCAAACGGAGATCAACCACTATCAACTGTATCAGATCATGACAATATATTTACTCTTACACTTACCTTGTAATAACGTTGCAGAAAAATCCTTGGGAAACCTCCGCTAGCGGTGTTATGTCGAATATTTGGACAAGGTTCACAAATGCCTTTGGTACATTGGCGTGTAGCAAATCCAAGGCTTCTCTTATTTTATTGATATATGACGATGCGCTATATTTGTACTGAAACGAAGAAATGAGCCGTCTCGCGAGAAAACCAACATTGTGCGTTACGTATCGACCCGGATCAGCTTAAGCATGCCGCGCAGGCTTACCCGGATGGACACTTTTCGCCTACTGTGGATTTTCTGTTTCAGGAATCCTTACTTTATACCTCTACCCCCCTGAGGCGGAATGTGTCGACCCCAGATCAGTCTGCGGGGACAGCGCAGGCTGACCTGGTCGATATCGCGAGACGGCTCAAATATAGTTTACACATAAACCTTTTCCCACTTACACACGATGATGACATTTAAGCAGTAAATGATTTTTAAAAATAGTGTTGCATAAGTATAAATGTTCTTGATATAGGACGATGGGCTATGTGTGTGCTGTAACAATGAGTATAGTACAGTTCACTTAATTACTTGATGAAAAATAAATATCAAATTTACTTGAAATGATACGATTACGTTTACTGCTTGAAATCATCTAAGGCATATCTTACACGATATGGATAATTGAAAGTATAATTTAAAGACAGACTTTAATGATTGTAGAAAAAGTAGATGTTCACACAATAACTTAAATAATGGTCTGCTGCCGAGACGTGTAGAAACGTGTAAAGTCACCAGTATTAGGGAAAGGATTAATCTATACCCACTAACAGGCGCATTCTGTCGCCTATGAAGTAGACAACCTTTACCACAATTATTTCAAAATACATCTCCTACAAAGACATCAAAAGGCATGTACAGGTGAATTAAACAAACAGAGTAAACTAGGTTTCAGCGGTTGTGCATTGTTATGAACCAGTGCATGAGAGAATGTAAAAGTTTGCATTTTGCAATAGTGTATGTTCGGATCAGAATGTACATCTGTTCAGTCTTAATAGCAGTGAATGTAAAAGTTTGCATTTTGCAATAGTGTATGTTCGGATCAGAATGTACATCTGTTCAGTCTTAATAGAATCTACAAAAGTTCACAGAAGCTTCTCACAACTGTTCGTAAGTAATATGTGTGAACACTGTATAACTGGACCAGACTGTGCACAAAGGGGCAACTGGTACCTTTTCTCGAGCACGATCTCATATATAGGTAAGTTGAAGTCAAACCAATACATTGATCCGAGATCGTCATTTAAGACACACCCATCATTATGCATCACAAACAAACTGACAGTTAATCGTGAAAAAAAACTACCCGGGTCTCATGTCATGCACCATATTATATTTCTGATGCATATACCGCGTTCGGAAATCAAGTGTACCGACAGAACATATCGATTCTTTAATTGGCTAAAATACTAAAATCTAATTTGCATATCGGATTTATAAATTGGGGAACAGTTTGGTAATGGTCAATGCAGTTTCGAAATGATAGTACGAGATACGAGAAGTCTCATCCTAGTGATTTTACCCGCTAATCACAAACACGCACTGACGCATTCGTTTGTTACACGCGCGTAAATATCACTAGATGAAAGTTTTCCGGTCTCAATTAATTGGGGTTTAACGCCGTTTTTAACAATGTTTCAGTCATATCACGGCGACCAGTTAACCTACTCATATATTCATTGGCTTTCTCACACCAGTACTTCATAACAGCAGACGACTTTGAAAACATGTTGGCAAGATAAAAAATAAAATCTCCATAAATAAAAAGTATTGAATAGAGAAATATAGAATGTTGTTAGAAGTCGTTTGCTGCCGACGTGTCTGTATGAAGACAATGGTTATCACTCGATATTTACCGTGTCATGTCTGTATGAGGACAATGGTTATCACTCGATATTTACCGTGTCATGACAAAAATCGCAGAGATCATTTCCACCAATAAATAGTGTGATCAACTTCCAATCTCCATTGTAGTCAATTCCAAAATTGGGATCCTTCAATCGGGTGATAAGATCTTGGGCTTGTCGTGGCATTTCTCTGAATTTATAAGAAAAGTAAAAACAACCTACCAAATATGTGTCTGATACAAATGACTTTCGGTGTATTTGTAACGGTTACTGTTACTTTTGAAAACAAAGAACAAAAATATTTAAATTGTTCAAGGCATATACTGAAGGTTTGCAGTAGACAACTTTTGAATATAATGGACAAAAATATTTAAATTGTTCAAGGCATATACTGAAGGTTGCAGTAGACAACTTTTGAAAACAAAGGACAAAAATATTTAAATTGTTCAAGGCATATACTGAAGGTTTGCAGTAGACAACTTTTGAATATAATGGACAAACATAGTTAAATTGTTAAAGGCATATACTGCATTCTTTCAACAGATACCTTTTGAAAACAATGGACAAACTTACTTAAATTGCTTAAGGCATATCATTACTACAATCTTGCAATAGACACCTTTTGAAAACAATGGACAAAAATACTTAAATTGTCTAGGGCATATACTGCAATCTTGCAATAGGCACCTTTTGAAAAAAAGGACAAAAATACCTAAATTGTCTAAGGTATATACTGCAATCTTGCAACAGACACCTTTTGGAAACAAAGGACAAACATGCTTAAATTGTCTGAGGCATATACTGCAATCTTGCAACAGATACCTTTTGAAAACAAAGGACAAACATACTTGAATTGTCTAGGGCATATACTGCAATCTTGCAACAGATACCTTTTAAAAACAAAGGCCCTAATACTTAAATGTTCTAAGGTATATACTGCAATCTTTCAACAGATACCTTTTGGAAACAAAGGACAAAAATACTTAAATTGTCTAGGGCATACTTGCAACAGACACCTTTTGGAAACAAAGGACAAACATACTTAAATTGTTTAAGGCATACACTGCAAACTTGCAACAGACACCTTTGGAACACGATGGACAAAAATACTTAAATTGTTTAAGGCATCTACAGTTTGCACATTTTGAAAACAATGAATAAAAATATGCTTATATCGTTCAAGGTATTTCCTGCAATCTTGCAGAAAATAACCTTAGAAAAGAACGGAAAAAAACTTCAATTGCTGCAAATTATTAAATCAATATCACTATATTTCGTTTTATTTGTCAAAGCATTACATTATTTTTGTCTGCATTTGTTTTCAATACAGATGACTTAACATCTCATATAACGTAAACACAGTTAAACCTTTTCCAAACATACAGACACTCACTGACGCCTCTACAGCTTTTGAAAACAACATTGAGAGAAAAAAGAGAAGAAATGCACTTTTATTAAGAATCTGCATCAGTCGACATTTGCCACGATGTTTTCAACTCGATTCAATTATTCCTGTTTAATTTATGAATGTTTTTTTTTTACATATTTGCTTAGATATGTTCAAAATTTTCTGATGGATATTTGATATATGTGGGAAAGGGGTTATTTTGCAAAATGTATACATTATGTATGTTCTCACTTACTGTGACGTTTCCCCGGCAACAGCTACATTCAGTTGTGAACATGCAACATTACTTGTATCACATTTACCGAGAGAGTAACCTTTCAAATTTGGATTGAACTTTCTTAGAATATCTGGGGGGAAAAAGAGAAAAATATTCAGAATTTGAGCAAGTTGTCTGCAGCATCTATGTGTGACCTTTCTGCAAAAGTTCATCTTGTAATATATTTTTGGAAATGGTAAAATTGCCCACAAGAACAAATTGATATGAGCCGTCCCGGACACTTTTCGCCTCCAGTAGATTTTCTGTTTCATGAATCATTACACTATCCCCCTTAGACGGAATGTGTCGGCACGGATTAAGTCCGCGCGGGCTGGCTGATCTGGGTCGATACATTACGCAGATTCCATTATGTTGGTTTTCTCGTGGAACGTCTCGTTTATTATCTGTATGTCTTACCTCCACCTCCCTGAAACGGAATGTGTCGGCCCGGGTCAGTCTGCGCGGATCGCGCGGGCTGATCCGGGTCAATACATTACGAAGATGCCATTAAATTGGTTTTCTCTTGGGACGGCTCTTATCTCGTTATTCATTGATATTAGTTAGTTTCAACAATTTTTGGTTTAACCAGATTTTCATTCCTTGTTATTCAAATTAAGCAATGAGTTGTATAAATTCAGTCCTATACAAAAAGAAACAGGCATTCTGCGTGTTTTGAAATAGAATAGCCATGAGATTGCTTTACACAGTTTCTTTGTTTGTGGCCGTATACTAGTTCTCTAAGCACTTCTATGATGCATGTTTATTTACACGGCATACAACATATGTTAATGTCAATCTGATTGAAGGCGTACGCTGATGTGGACATTTCACGTCTCAAAGTTTCCAAAGTGATGGCTGAAATATGTTTGGGTCAAATGCCAAGGCTGCCTTTGCATGACTCTTTGTCATTATATTCACAAAACAGTATACTGAGTATTGTCGTTGTCTATTGTTCAGCTACCTGTTTTTTTACTCGTGTGAAGGGACAATAAAGAGGATAATTGATTGATTGGAGTGTTACGCTATTTTCAATAGTTTTTCAGTCATACCATATCGGATGGTTCAATTCGCACATGTGTTACTCATTGCTTTCTCACACCAGTACTCCGCACAACAGTTTTTCCAAGAAACTGGCTTTTTTTCCCATTGGTGGAAAAAGAATTACTCTCGTCGCATTACATTTTGCCAAACACCGGAAAGACGTTTAACCAAGTCTGGGTTCGAACTCACAACCCCTGGGTTGACAGTCTGCGTTGCTACCGACTTAGCCACCGGTGATCGGCTTACAATAAAGAGTGAATGTCTGTCTGTGTATCCAATATGTGAGTCGTCTCGCGAGAAAACCAACAGTGTGGACTCTGCGTAAAGTATCGATCCTGATCCGCTTAAGTATGCCGCGCAGGCTAACCGAGACAGACACCTTTCGCCTACTATGGATTTCCTGTTTCAGGAATCATTACTCTATACCTCTATCCCCTTTAAGACGGAATGTGTCGACCCGGATTAGTCTGCGCGAACAGCGCAGGCTGATCTGGTCGATACATAACGCATATGCCATTATGTTGGTTTTTCAAGGGACGGCTCATGTGTCATATTCATAACTCCACTAATCGGTCAAAGATTTTCGTTAAATATCACAGCATCTACCGTGATTATACAACTAGCCACATAAAAGAACTGTGCATGTGACTTGAATGTCAGTCCTTTAAGGTCAACAGTAAAACATACCGTGGAAAACTAACTGTCCAGACAGTAACTATGTCACTGTCTCATGCAATTTAAACTAATTGTCCAGACAGTAACTATGGCACTGTCTCATGCAATTTAAACTAACTGTCCAGACAGTAACTATGTCACTGTCTCATGCAATTTAAACTAACTGTCCAGACTGTAACTATGTCACTGTCTCATGTAATTTAAACTTACTGTCCAGACTGTAACTATCTCACTGTCTCATGCAATTTAAACTAACTGTCCAGACAGTAACTATGTCACTATCTCATGTAATTTAAACTAACTGAACAATAATTGTTCACACTGATTAAATAAATGGTACCCTTCCCAAATACAAGCAAAACTGCTGCAGGCGATTTTGAAAACATACACGCCAGACACCTGTACTCTCTACAAATTAAAGAACAATTCTTGAATAGAATGGAAACCATTGTGGCAAACCAAACACAAATGCTCAGTTTACGCAATTTCTTTGTTGCCACAGAAAGATGTATAAGGCAAAACTCTAAGATTTTTTATAAATTAAATGGTAACAAATGGAGGGGTCGGTTCTTGTCATGAATGTAACTCAGCATTGCTTAATTATTGTGTTGTTCTTTAATCGGCTCGAAACAAATGGTCCCCTTCATGAGAAGATGTTTTGCATGCACAATTTAGTACCAAAAGTTGCATGCTTCAAGGTCAAACATCAACAGTTTTGGCTTTGTCGAAACTTCAACATGCTTCATGTATGAATTACTTAATAAAGTGTTATATTTCATGTTATTTGAGAAATACCATAGGGAAATAATTATTTGTTGTTTCAGAGTGATATTTTGGAACATGTTGTCACATTGTGCCACACATCTATCCGCTCTGTGTATGACTTACTTGGTAAAGTTTCAACGCCTTGCTCAAAATTTAAATCACCACCAATGCTGGAAAATACGGACATAACTTTAAACAAAGCATACATTTAAAATCATATAAGCGTGTGCAGTGAAAAATATTAAACTGTCTTTTGTGAACAGTATATACCCAGATCAGCTTGTGCATCCGCACATTCATTATGATCTGGGTATACACTGGTCAGATACTACGTACTTGCCTGTAGAAGAGTCTATCCACGTGTGCATATTTTGATAAGATGTACATGCTTATCTGAACCTACATTGTTCAGGTATGCCAACTTCATCCTTTCTCAAGCACGGGCTCATCACTCTATTAAAAGAGACACAACTCATACATACAGAGCTCTAGATAAGGGGCGTTTTGCATGTTCTTAAATCCTTAAGTGAGACGATTATTTTGAGTACCCACAACATAGGGTTTTCTTTAATAATAAGAGAGAAATTAATGTTTTTCCTGAAACAGTAAATGTACAGGAGGCGAAATGTTTCTATGCGACATACTTCGGCTGATCCGGGTCGATACTTTACGCAGAGTCCACAATGTTGGTTGTCTCGATGGACGTCTCATTTGTTTGCTGTATACCGTACTGCATGCTCATTTGTTTGTTGTATACCGTACTGCATGCTCATTTGTTTGCTGTATACCGTAATGCATGCTCATGTTTTTGTTAAACTTAGCCAATAAAACTCATAAAACTTCAAGATTGGTGTGGGCACTCAAGCAGAAATTATCTCTGTGCTCAAAATGCGCTCTCTGTTTGATTGAGTTTAAAGTAACTTCTATTATATTGGAAGACGGTGTTGCAGTGGTAGGGCGTCGGCCTCTATAGTTCGAAACCCGGGATGGCTGGATTCTGCCTTTGGGAATTGTCTACACAAACGCGCCGTGGACTAGTTTAGTATCCGAAAAGGGAGCATCGACCGTGATTGAAATAAGCTGAAAGTATGTTTCACAATCGATGTAAAATAAGTTAAAACTGAAATAATAAGAAGTTTGATTATACATTTCAGCCGTTCCATGAGATAACCAATAGTATGGACTCTGCGTAAAGTATCGACCCGGATCAGCCTAAGCATGCCGCGCAGGCTAGTTCTGGCAGACACTTTTCGCCTCCTGTGGATTTTCTGTTTCAGGAATCATTATTGTATATCTCTATGCCCCTGAGACGGAATATGTCGGCCCGGATTAAGTCCGCGCATGCTGATCTGGATCTATATATTACGCAGATTCCATAATGTTGGATTTCTCGTGGAAAGTCTCGTATATAATCTGTATTTCTTACCTCCACGATCGACCCCTGTACTCAGTTAAACAGTCAAAGATATTATTGCCTATGATACCATTACCGGCCTGAAATTTGGACAATGAAAATGCAACTTTAACTGAGGTGCTGGACTCCAGATAGAAATCAACATGTTTAAACTTCTGCAAATATTGCTAATAGCGACAACAAAGTAAGTAATAAATAGTTCAAAACTATCTTGGAAGTAAATGTTGAAAAACAATAAATTGAAAGTCAATGAAAATGTACAAAATCTGGCTTACTTGGGTATGACTACCCAGTAAAACTGAAGCATAAACGATCAAACATGTAGATGTTTGTTGTTTGTACTGGAATGTGAAATGATTACTCAGAATCATGATTCTAATAATTCAAGACAACTTTTGAACAGTTTTAAAACTTTGACTTTACTATCTATACTCTGTATAGAGTTCAGCACCTTTACCTGGAAACCACATACAGCGAATATACAGCAGACACACATATATAAAAAGGAATATAGATAAATGTAGAATTATTGAATAGGGTTGTTATAACAGTTTTAGCAAAAGGAGAAATTTATCTTTATGGGCAATTCCTCCTTGTGTCACAACGTTTTCAAAATCCGTCGGCTGTATATGTGTCAAAGGGTGTGGCAAATAGTTACAACAATTGTAAAAACTCTGTTAGAGCTCATTATCGATTATTGCATGTTTACCTGATATACTGTTGGACTAGAGGTCAATCATCATTCAAGCCAGGAAAAGGACACAAATGATCCCTTTCGATTTCAGGTCATCATGTCAATAGGTCAAGGTCACATTTTACTTTTGTTACTGCAAGTGACATTCTTTCTATGGAACATTACTAGTAAGTCACCTGCTTTGAGCTTTGAATGTTAACTGCGGGAAAATAAATTGAATTGGAAGTTAAATGCTTACTTCAAATAGCGATGAAAACGTTGTGAGAAAAGAAAACACTAGGTCAAATTGCACTCACTGTTAGAGAGTCTCCCATGGCTGCAACAACAGATATTTGTTCTGGCCGAAGGTTGTGCACTGTACAGAAAAATAAACAATTATTCAATTAGCATTTCTAGCATTTCGTGGTTTGCAGGAGAAACCATTTCCCTTTGTATGCAAAAGATATGCAGCATACGATTTAGAAATATAGACAAACTATGGAAGATTTCTAGGAATTACAGAAGAGAGTTTCTGAATAAAGTTAAAAACATGTAGCCAAGGGATGCATTGCTGGTTATGAACATTGTTTTCCTTTTCCTACAATGTTTTCAAATATCGTTTGCTGCAGATCTGTCAAAATGCTAATGTGTTAGGTAAAGGGTTAATTTGTGCAGGAATCCGCCATGTGTGTATTGATTTATTTAGCTTACAAGGTGTTTGGTGTTTTATATTTATATATTAAACTAACACAGTAATTGTGTGTGTATCGTCAGTTTGACCTAACGCAGTGTTAGCAGTGTTAGGGCAGTGAATACACAGGTTTACTTACACAGTGTTTGTGTGTTGAACATTTACCTATCTCAGTGTTAGGTGCAGGTATTGATGGATTTACCTTAACAATGTAAGGTTTATGTATTGACATATTGACCTATATCAGTGTTAGGTGTGGGTATTGATGGATTTACCTAACAGTGTTAGGTTTATGTATTGACATATTGACCTATATCAGTGTTAGGTGTGTGTATTGACAGTTTTACCTTATACAGTGTTAGCAGTGACATATTTATCTCACACAGTGTGTTAGGTGTGTGTATTGACATATTTGCCTAACACAGTGTTAGCAGTGACATAGTAATCTCACACACTGTGTTGTGTGTATTGATAGTGTTACCTAACACAGTGTTAGCGGTGACGTATTAATCTCACAAAATGTGTTAGGTGTGTGTATCGACAGTTTTACCTAACACAGTGTTAGCAGTAACGTATTAACCTCACACAGTGTGTTTTGTGTGTGTGTATTGAAAGATTTACCTAAGACAGTGTGACGTATTAACCTCACACATTGTGTTGGGTGTGTGTATTGACAGTTTTACCTTATACAGTGTAAGCAGTGACATATTAATCTCACACATTGTGTTGGGTGTGTGTATTGACAGTGTTACCCAAAACAGTGTTAGCAGTGACATATTAACCTCACACAATGTGTTAGGTGTGCGTATTGGCAGATTTACCTAACACAGTGTTAGCAGTGACATATTAATCTCACACAGTGTGTTTGATGCGTGTATTGACAGTTTTACCTTATACAGTGTTAGCAGTGACATATTAACCTCACACAATGTGTTAGGTGTGTGTATTGACAGTTTTGCCTTAAACAGTGTTAGCAGTGACATATTTACCTCACATAGGGTATAAGGTAAGTGTATCGACATACTTGCCTACCACAGTGTTAGTTGTTTGTATTGGCAGATTTACCTAATACAGTGTTAGCAGTGAAATATTAATCTCACACAATGGGTTAGGTGTGTGTTGACAGTTTTACCTTATACAGTGTTAGCAGTGACATATTTATCTCACACAGTGTGTTAGGTGTGTGTATCGACAGTTTTGCCTAGCACAGTGTTAGCGGTAACGTATTAACCTCACACAATGTGTTAGGTGTGTGTATTGACAGTTTTACCTAACACAGTATTAGCGGTGACGTATTAACCTCACACAGTGTTTTTTGTGTGTGTATTGAAAGATTTACCTAAGACAGTGTGACGTATTAACCTCACACATTGTGTTAGGTGTGTGTATTGACAGTTTTACCTTATACAGTGTTAGCAGCGACATATTAATCTCACACAATGTGTTAGGTGTGTGTATTGACAGTGTTACCTAACACAATGTTAGCGGTAACGTATTAACCTCACACAATATGTTGGTGTATGTATTGGCAGATTTACCTAACACAGTGTTAGCGGTGTCGTATTAATCTCACACAGTGTGTTAGGTGTGTGTATTGACAGTTTTACCAAACACAGTGTTGGCAGTGACATATTTATCTCACACAATGTGTTGGGTGTGTGTATTGGAAGATTTACCTAACACAGTGTTAGCGGTGCGTATTAATATCACACAGTGTGTGTGGTGTGTGTATTGACAGTTTTACCTAACACAGTGTTAGAAGTGACATATTAACCTCACACAATGTGTTATGTGTGTGTATTGACCGTTTGCCTTATACAGAGTTACCGGTGACATATTACCTTACACCATGTGTTGGGTGTGTGTATTGACAGTGTTACCTAACACAGTGTTAGCGGTGACGTATTGACCTCACACAATGTGTTAGGTGTGTGTATTGACAGTTTTGCCTTATACAGTGTTAGCGGTAACGTATTAACCTCAAACAATGTGTTGGGTGTGTATATCGACAGTTTTACCTTATACAGTGTTAGCGGTGACGTATTAATCTCACATAATGTGTAAGGTGTGTTACAGTCATATTGACAGTTTTATCTTATACAGTGTTAGCAGTGACATATTAACATCACACAATGTGTTAGGTGTGTGTATTGGCAGATTTACCTAACACAGTGTTAGCGGTGACGTATTAATTTCATGATGAAAAATATACACTTGGATAAGACGATGTCTTTCATTAAACAATTCAAGTTGTCTTAAATTACAATTTGACCAGTGTAAGGTTTGATCTTTTAGACTCGCTAATTAAACATTCATATGGAATTACTTAGTTGCCATTCATCTACCTTAACAATGTTGGCGGATTGTTGTTTTTGTAGGTGTGGCTCCTATTTTGATACCGCGTTGAAAAAAATAGTCGTGGCTGGGGAGCAATATCTCCAAATAATCAATTTCCCTATTTTCTACAATGTTTTCGTTTTCAAAATTGGTCTGTAGCATATATCACCCCAACTAAGCAGCTGCAGCAGACAACGTTCAAACCATCTCTCGACTGTTCTGTAAAATCTCTATAATTGAAAGTATAATTATTGAATAGAGTTGTTTTCGCTGAAGCAATCTTTTTTCGAAAGCCGTCTGCTGCAGAGGCGTCAACATGCGTATGTATGTGGAAAGGAGTTAAGACGTTTACCTGACGTCGATTGGAAAGTACTTGGTACATATCCGTTATGGCAATGGAAGGGATGTAGTGATCTTGTGTCACGTGTCTCGTTCATGTGTCGCTCCTGTAGTAAATAACGTAGTCTCTTTAGTTAACATACACAGTGTATAACAAAGTCTCTTTAGTTAACAGACACATTGAATAACAAAGTATTTTTAGTTAACATACACAGTGTATAACAAAGTGTATGTAGTTAAAATACACAGTGAATAACAAAGTATTTTTAGTTAACATACACAGTGTATAACAAAGTATCTGTAGTTAACATACACAGTGAATAACATTAGTTAACACACACAGTGAATAACAAAGTATTTTTAGTTAACATACACAGTGAATAACAAAGTCTCTATGGTTAACATACACAGTGTATAACAAAGTCTCTGTAGTTAACATACACAGTGAATAACATTAGTTAACAAACACAGTGTATAACAAAGTATCTTTAGTTAACATACACAGTGTATAACAGTCTTTTTAGTTAATATACACAGTGAATAACAAAGTCTCTTTAGCTAACAAGCACAGTGTATAACAAAGTATCTTTAGTTAAGAAACACATTGAATAAAAAAGTCTCTTTAGTTAAGAAACACATTGAATAACTAAGTATCTTTAGTTAACAAACACAGTGTGTAACACAGTCTCTTTTGTTAACAAATACATTGAATAACAAAGTCTCTTTAGTTAACATACACAGTATATAACAAAGTCTCCTTAGTTAACATATATATTGAATAACAAAGTATCTTTAGTTAACATACGCAGTGTATAACAAAATCTCTTTAGCTAACATACACAGTAAATAACAAAGTATCTTTAGCTAAGATGCACAGTGTATAACAAAGTCTCTTTAGTTAAGAAACACATTGAATAACTGAGTATCTTTTGTTAACAAATACATTGAATAACAAAGTCTCTTTAGTTAACATACACAGTATATAACAAAGTCTCTTTAGTTAACATATAGATTAAATAACAAAGTATATTTAGTTAACATACGCATTGAATAACAAAGTATCTTTAGCTAACATACAGATTGAATAACAAAGTATCTTTAGTTAACATACAGATCGAATAACGGAGTATCTTTAGTTAACATACAGATCGAATAACAGAGTATCTTTAGTTAACATACGCATTGAATAACAAAGTATCTTTAGTTAACATACGCATTGAATAACAAAGTATCTTTAGTTAACATACGCATTGAATAACAGAGTATCTTTAGTTAACATACGCATTGAATAACAAAGTATCTTTAGTTAACATACAGATCGAATAACAGAGTATCAGACGCATTTGAAAACATCCTGGCAAAAAACAGTGAAAAAGTATTCATAAATGAGAGTGTGATTATTATATAAGAGTTGAAAACATTGATGCAAAAAAATGACATAACTTTTAATGAGAAACTACTCCTTCGGTCACAATGTTTTCAAAAGTCGTCTGCAGCAGAAAGAGTTTAAAATAAAAAACTGGTTTAGTCGAGAGCTTTAGATAATGGGAAGTATGCATGTTCTAAAATCATTATTTGATCCTATAACCCTATAGTGTAGGTACTCAAAAGAATCGTTTCAATGAGACGATTCTTTTGAGTACCCACATCAAAGGGTTTGGATGGATAATAAGAGAGATAGTGTGGGGGTATAGAGCTGTAGACCCTCCTTATCTATACTTCTGCCAAATAAGGATTTAAGAACATGAAAAATATCCCTTATCTAGAACTCTGAACTGTCTTACCCTAGCAAGAAGGTACTGGCGTTGATGTTCTTTGTACATCTGAAGCAATGTATCATTCGTTTTAACATACTCAAACACTTCCTTAATGCGATCATACTTGTTGAATGTTGCCTCTGAAAGAACAAACAATGAACACAGAATGATTTAACCCTTTCCCATATTCAACAAATTAAATTGTGTTTGCCTGTTCTGGTGAAAGTTACACGTCAAAGTGTGTTTATGCGTATAAAGTATCGTTTGAAGAAAAAAAGCAGCAACTCCTTGCTTTTAGCTATGTCCCGCCTTACCAGCTATTTCCCGCCTTACCAGCTATTTCCCGCCTTATCAGCTATTTCCCGCCTTACCAGCTATTTCACGCCTTACCAGCAATGTTATTAAAAAATATCTGTTTTAGAGGCGTATTATGTTTCCTGTATCAGGGAAACCGTCAAGTTCACCTTCATTTTAGAAATCTTTGTATGGAAAAGGCGTTCTTTTTTTTCAATACAAGATATGGCAAGATAACTATATTTCATGATGTTTAACATATCTCATCCACTCTTAGAACAGTCATCCTTAATTAACATACTTTTAAATACAAATGACTTTAAACAGATCTGCAGCAGACGAATTCTAGTTGAAGTCTTATATAGTTAAAACATTGTGGCAAAACGGAAAACATACGTTCATTATAAAACATTTCTCCTTTTGCCACAATGTTTTCCGAAGTAATCTGCTGCAGTGGCGTCAGAAATCGTATGTATGTGGGAAAAGGGGGGTTAAACTAGACAATCAGGTGAAGTGTTCTGAAACGTGTCCTCTATCTCTGCTGCATCTATTACATATCTGCTATCAATACAACTGACCTATACGAATTAAGAAATAGTTTGTCCTTGGCCGGCCACTGTCCTGTTTTAGACAAAAATTGTCACGCCTCTCCCTATACACCATTAACCCTTTATAACATACAGCAAATCTGCAGCAGATGACTTTGAAAATGTCTACTCAAGATTTTTGAAAATCTCTTAAAGTTTAGATATAATTACTGAACAATGTTGAAAACATTGTGACAAAAGAAGAAATTGCTCGTTTTGAGCAATTTCTCCTTTTGTCACTATGTTTTCAATAATCAGTCTGCTGCAAAGGC
>JAUELF010075480.1:0-16247 GCA_031471495.1 Clinocardium nuttallii | reverse complement strand
CGAGCCGGGATTCGAACTCACGACCCCTGGATTGACAGCCCTCGTCGCTACCGACTGAGCTAATGGGGCTCGGCTCCTTGAATCGGGGATGCGGATACATATCCGACACCAGGAACCTCGACCTCGAGACCACCAATGTCGTCCTGGAACAGAATTGTTATACTGCCATAGTCAGAATGTTCTACTAGTCGAATCTGACCGGGTTTGATGAACGAGTCTGAAAGAATCGGCAAATAATAGGATGATTTCAAAGAAGTTGTATTTGCTTTTTGTTCCAACAGTTTGTGTTGACTGCCAAGAAAAGTTCTAACCCAGTGGATAAACATTCCAATATTTGATGTGTAAGTATTGAACATTTTCCAGCCATCAGTTGGCTGGTATCATGAAATTATTTCACATTTGGTTCCCAGTTTCCATGCTCGCTTCGTGGAACGAAATTGAAGGATTCTCGCAATGAAGCTGGTCTGTTTGGATTTAAAACCTCAGTATCGGCAGCTATACCCAACCAAGGTTGTCATCGTTATGTGATCGGGAGTATTTCTGTTTAACGTCTGATGGCATTGTGAAGAATGCCCGAGAAACATAAAACTAGCGTTGTATCAGCTCCTCTTTCACACCATGATGTTTAATCTAACAGAATCCTACAGACCTGAATGCATCTATTAATTTGTTTCCAATCTGTTGTAATACTGCATTATTCACAATACCATTTTTGTTAAGTAATGTTTTCTCTTTAAACCAGTTAAAGATGTTAAGATATATTTTCATTATCACTGAGCTGTTCATGTATTAAACCCTTTCACACAAAGATTATGCTGCATATAGCTTTGAAAACATTTGGTAGGAAATATTGTAAATGTCTCTAAATAAAAATACTTAGGGTAGAAAAAGAAACAGGAAAAAAAGTTATGAGCAATTTCTCCTTTATCCCACAATTATTTTAAACATTATATGCTGAAAAATCATGTGGGAAATGAAAGAAATCCTTTCACTGATGCAGTCAAATATCAAAATTATTGAAGCAGAAGATTGTAAAAACTAGTTATTAATAGTATAAATCTTCCCCTTATGTTTAACGAGACCTTTTTTTACGCATATGTTCACGTTTATCGAGACCTTGTTTTACTTACTTAAATCCTATGTTGTTGGTACTCAAAAGAGAACATGAAAATTGCCCCTTATCTAGAGCTCTTGCGCATGTCATTAACCCGTTTCCATAGATTTGCCTTCGTCTGGTGCAGATGTTTTGTTATCTAGGTAAGGTTTTAATTTTTCTGTGATTCATATCTTACATTTTAAAACAAGAGTTTAGCACTTTCTCACGTTAAAGCATCTGCAGCAGACGACGTTGAAAACAACTAGGCACAACTATGAATCAAAACAGTATATTTGAATACAGTTCAAAACACTATTGCAAAGAAGTGCGTTTCCTCTTTTTGTCAAAATGTTTTCATCTGCTGCGTCAAAAAACATCTGAATATTCACAGGAGTACACGTATGATTTGGTAAACGTTGGACCCACTATCATTTTGTACAGGGTCCTGTTCGTTGTTGAAAGTATGATTTTGCATATCGGTCCATGCTTGAGTACTATGTGTACGTACATGCACGCTTATCATCTTAACCTAAGCGTTCTTATCACTCTACCGATAACGCATTGTGACAAAAAGCAGAACTGAGCCGTCCCACAAGAAAACCAACTTTGTGGCATCTGCGTAATGTATCGACCAGATCAGCCTGCGATGTCCGTGCAGATTGATCCGGGCCGACACATTCCGTTTTCGAGGGATAGATGTATAGAGAAATGAATACTGAAATAGTAAATTCACAAGAGGCGAAAAGTGTATATCCATGTGAGCCTGCACGGCATGTTTAGACTGATCTGGGTCGATACTTTACGCAGTGATCACAATGTTGATTTTCTCGCTAGATGGCCCAAATTGCTTATTATATAGCCATAATGTTTTCACCTACACATTCTATTACTAGTATTTAATTTCAAGATCACACCGCTTTATTAATAAACATTTTAGAGATACCCAAGGAACATTTTCTATAAAATCATTTGAAAATCCTGTATATTTTCGGAGAAGTACATTTTTAAAACGTTAAATGAAGCCATAGTATGCATATCAGTCTCGCAATATGATGGCTTGAATGAATCTCATAGAGGATTCCTACAAAAAAAATCGCCAACACACTTTCGACAGAGAGGATTTATTTTCTCTTAAGCTTTAACAGTCCTGTGATGATCCCCGTTCCCCTTTACAACAAAAACTACGATCCCAGTGATGAAGCCGTACAGTCTCCGAAGCACTTCTTGGACCACCGACTTTCAAGAGCCATGAGCGTTGTAGACATTCCTTCTGCATCCCGTCCAACCGGTTCCAAGTTTTCCCGTGCACGATCAGTCACAGACCGTCAATCTCATTGTCACAGCATTTATGATCCTCCAAAACTTCATGAGGACCCGGTATCCATGAATAAAGAACCAGCAGCTTGACCGTTGTCGTTCGCTCGCTGGCTGTGCGTTGAGAACGCAGTGCATGCGCGACCATTCCTTCCACACGGAATCTACACAATGTGTATTCGTTTGACTTTTCAACATGTACGCTCTTGTTATGTATACGCACAGCGCGCTAGCAACACGCTATACATTCGCTGTCAACTATCTGGCTTCTTCCGAATCTTGACAAGGTATGGGCGCACAACGACACACTGATCTTATGTCTTTTATAAGTTTTCAATTACGTGCGTCGTGTATGTGTGACCGAGCCATTAATGTAATTATTGAACATGTAGTATGCGCGGTGTTCCAGAAAAACCAGCAAAAGACCCGCGAGGACTCTCACGCTCAAGGATCCATATACCGTTTTACAGAAGTTTCTTGAAACCTTCCATGACATATTGACAATTAGTATAGAGCCAGATCATCCGGTATGGATAAGCTGGCTGATCACTATCTTAACTGATCCCAAATTATAGCGATTGATTTTCACAGAGTTGAACTCTTATGTTAACCAAATCAACTCAATGAGAATATCAAATAACATTTGAGGACCTACAACAATGGGTTTGAAAGACAAAACAATTTTGTGACACGTGACTTGTACCAGAGCCCTATATACGGAACGTTGTTTACGTTCTTCAATCGTAATTTGACCAACCCTTTGTTGTGGGTTCTCAAAATACGATTCTTTTGAGGACCCACATCATACAGTTTGTTCTAATAATAGGAAATACATTGTGGGTAAAAGAGCTTAACACCTTTTTCTATCTGGATGTACTTATAAGGTACAGTGTCAAAGATGTGTTTTAGCCTAAACCAAATGGTAAACAAACGGCAGAGAAGAATGCTTTTTTTTATGTTCTTTTTATTTCAAAATATATCTTCCACTCACTAATATGGTATTTTGTAGTGGTATTCTTTCAAAATATCTGGAGATAAACTGTAACATTCAATAAAATAATTATGATAGTTTTTTCTTCAATCTTTGTCTAAAGATGTTATTTCTATTTGTTCAAATGTCTCTTCTTTAATTCAGAATTTAATTTTTAATTTCCAAATGCCTCTTGTTTCTTTCTGAAAATGTTATTTCTAATTGTCCAAACATACTACTTCTCGTTTTATTCAGAAAAAAAACATTCCTCAAGACTTCATAAACGCTAGCAACGGCTTTCCGGCTTGTTGCTCAGGTAGAATTATAATTATGTCCGATGTAGAGGTGTCGAGATCAATTATACCAAGAATGTTAATTGTAATACCGTGGAAAATGGCATAAACAACATCAACTTCACCATTTTAACCAAAATGAGTGGAAGATTTTTAAGCCAGGTCAGCTTATTCAATAAATCTGAGTCAGTTTGTATTTCAAATAATCCAAAGGTGTGATTGGTTCATATTTGTTTGAACCGTCAAGACACGACATCATGACGTCATCATCCGGATACACAAAAAACGCTACGGACTGTCTAGCAGATCGCTTTACCAACTCATTTTCTGGTATAATAACTCTGTGTTTGGCGGCAAGCAGTCTGTCAGATGTCCATCTCTGCATTAAGTCTCCGATATTAACAAGGACAGTCCCTGGAATCGGGGACGCGGGTACATAACCGACACCAGGAACCTCGACCTCGAGTCCACCAATGTCGTCCTGGAGGATAATTGTTAGACTGCCATAGTCAGAATGCTCTGCTAGTCGAATCTGACCTGCTTTGATGTTTGAGTCAGAAAGAATCGGCGTATAATAGGACGGTTTCAAACAAGTTGAATTTCCTTTTTGTTTCAACAGTTTGTGGTGACTGCCGAGAACATCTCTTTCAAGTCCTAACCCAATGGATAAACATTCCAATATTTGATGTGTTAGTCTTGAACACTGATCATTAATAAGTTGGCTGGTGACCTGGAAATCTTTCGCCCATGGTTCCCATGTTCCAATCTCAGCATTTAGAAAGAAATTGAACGATTCTCGCAATGAAGCTGGTCTATTTGGATTCAACACCTCTTCACCGTCAGCTACCCAACCAAATTCATCATCGTAATGTGATCGGGAATATTTCTGTTTAACGTCTGATGGCATAGTGAAGAATGCCCGAGATACATCAAAATAGCGTTGTATCAGCTCCTCTTCGACACAATGGTGTTTAATGTAACAAAATCCTACAGTCCCTAATGCATCTATTAATTTGTTTCCAATCTGTTGTAATACTGCATTATTCACAATCTCATTTTTTTTTAGTAATTCAGCAAAGTCGATTACAGGTATGTGCGATGACATGTTTACACTTCGTCTCTATTCATATGACTGATGTATTATCACTGGGCTGGTCATGTGATAACCTCTTTCACACAAAGATTATGCAGCATACACAGTTGTAAATATATTGTAGGAAATATTGTAAATTTCTCTTGATAAAAATACTTAAGAAAAGAGTAGTTTCAATAATGTCCAATATTGAAACTGTTGAAGCATACTGGTTTTTACTCTTTCTACCTGTCCACTCATGTTTATCTATTACGGATATTTTCACGTGTTATCAATTTGGATGAGTCTAATATTATTGAATACAATGTACAATAGGTTACACCAGTAACATGTGATCAACCCGTTACCAGATATGATAATCTTATATACCCTTTTATCAAAATCGAAATCTTTTAAAACCTTTTTTAAACATCGAAATTTTCTAAAAACCTTTTTAAAAATCGAATTCTCTTATATGTGTATTTGTAAAGCAGTTTGATATTGACATTTAGTACAACATACTGTTGTAAAAGTACTTTCATATACACATGTACACATGTTTAAAAGTATAAATACTGTTTGAAGGAGAAACGGGTTGGATAATGAGAAACGATAACACGCTGATACGCTAAGAGCATTCCCCAATACAGATGCCTTCAATGCTTCAACTAAATTGATAACTGGTAAAAAAACATATTGTTGCACTTCGTTTAACACACATGTTTGCAGGGTTATTTTTTGTCTGACAAATTCCTCACTTACCATTCAACTTCCTGCCAGGGACACATACGTTCTGTTGAACACTATTGCTTGGTTTCAAGCATTGTCTCAGTTTAGAGACCCATTAGTTCATTTTAAATCACCTGTTACTTATCTCGCCCATTCCAAAAGACGCTAAGAAAGACAAACGCATACCTCTTAACTATAGGGGAATTAGTCTAATATCTGTCGTAGGTAAATTGTACTCAGCTTTGTTGAACAACAGACTGATTCAATACCTCGATGAAAATAACTTGATAGCGGACGAACAAAATGGTTTTAGACAAAATCGATCATGTGAGGATCACGTGTTTTCATTATCTTCTGTGGTTAAGAACCGAATGTTGCAGAAGAAAGACACTTTTGGTACTTTTATCGATCTGCAAAAAGCATTTGATTCTGTGAATCGGGATATGTTATTGTACAAAATGATTTCTAATGGCATTGACGGTAAATTCTACAATTCCTTCAGAACTATATTGTCAAATACTTCATCATGCGTGAAAATTAACGGTTATCTCACTGATTGGTTCCCGACCATGTCCGGTGTCAAACAGGGAGATTGTAGTTCGCCGACGAGTTTTGCCCTATTTATAAATGACCTTATCGAAGGTTTAAAATCACTAAACAAGGGAGTTAACGTCGATGAAACAAATTTATGTTGTTTAGTGTATGCAGACGACATTTTATTACTGAGTGAAAATGAAAACGACATGCAAGAGATGTTAGATTTTGTGTCGAAATGGTGTAAGCAGTGGCGTATTCGAATAAATAATACTAAGTCAAACGTTGTCCACTTTAGAAATAAAGGTAAAAATCGCAGCAATTTTGTGTTTAGACTTGGAGATAATGTTGTCGTCTACATATCTGATTAAAGGTATTTGGGTGTTCATATTCATGAACATTTAGACTTCCCCCACACCGTAGAAATGTCTGGTAGTAGAGCGTTAGGTTCCATGATCTCAAAAGATTGTACTACTCATGTGTTGTACTAGTTTTAGATTACTGTTCTTCTGTTTATGGATATGTGAATTGTAACAAAGTGGATAATTTTCAAAACAGAGCCATACGCTATTTCTTAGGTGTTCATAGATTTGTACCAATACATGCTATTATTTGGGATATGGGTTAGACTGTTTCACAAGATAAAAGAAAAATCAATATGTTACGCTTATAGAATCGTATAATAAAACTCGATGACAACAGAATTACAAAATCCATTTTAAAAATGACTATGATACAAGAGGTAACACATGGTGCGCACAGATCAAATCCATTCTTGATTATGTTAATATGACTGAATTTTATAGACGAAAAGTGCATGTAGACATTAAAACTGTAGAAACGAAATTGTTAGATAAATTCAAGAATGATTGGAAGAAGAAAACACAGGATGTGACAAAACTAAGAACTTATGTTAAGTTTAAATGTATTTTTTCATGTGAAAACTACTTCTAGCATGGCTAAGATGGAAAAGTCTCACTTGGCTCAATACAGAAGCGGTATTTTACCACTAAGAGTAGAGACGATACTCTGGTTTAACTGTAAATGAAAGATTATGTATATTATGCAATTATAACTGTATTGAAGACGAAGAACATTTCATTTTAGTATGTCCAATATACAATGATGTAAGAAGGCCAATGATCTCTAAAGCATGCCTGAGAAACAATGAATTTACTAATCTATCGCTTTCAAATAAACTGATTTATATTACAAACAATATGTCCATATGCTTGTCAAAATATTTAGTTAGAGCTATGTCGAAGAGAAAATTGTGTTTGTATCATTAACAAGTTATCATTCACAAAACAAATGTGTTAACATTATTACAGATGTGTATACGTATGCATATGCATGTATGAGTGTGTATGTGTATGTATACATGTACGTATAAGTGTATGTATGTGTGTATATGTGTGGGTGTGTATATGTGTGGGTGTGTATGTGTATAAACGTATGTGCGTATATATGTGTGTATGTATGTATGTGTGTATATATGTATGTAGATGTGTGTAAAGCGTTAACCCAGTGAAATATTTAATATTTATCTATCATTTTAATTCATTATGTAGACATGTTAAAGTGAATGATAGGCCAAACATGGCCGGGTGTCTTTGCCTGATGTTTCGTTCTTATTCATAGTTTGTACGTGTCACCATGTCACTATAATACAATTATCTTATCTTATCTTATCTGTATGTAAAGGAAGAAGTTCACAGTAACCGACTTGGTGTGCGCTTTCACTCCCACCTATAGACGTATTTTGACGGCAGCAGGCGACTTGTGAAAACGTAACAAGCAATTTGTCCTTCGCCACAATATTTTCTTTTTAGTAATTATATTTTCATTTCTAGAAATTTTCCGTATCTTGAGTATATGTTTTCAAAGTCGTCAGCTGAAGACTTACTTACAAACTATAGTTTGGAAATACGGTCTATGCAGGTAGTAATGATATATCATTGACAGCTAACACATGAAGTATTGATATATAATGGCATCATGTTTAACCCACCCGTTCACTCATTAAGGTTAATGAAAAATATGAACATAATCTTAAAATATACTCTATTCGTTTTAATATTGTGTTTGATCAATTACTGGTTTGCCCGATTATTTGCATATGTCTGCTTGTTGCATATTCACGTTTAAATGTGTCTCCTGGTGTAAAAAGCTTAAATAATCACACATACCCAATGAATCAAATGACTGAGGGAGAAGAAGGTGCCAATGCTATTGATCAGAATGAAACTTTCATATACACCCCCTTTCCTTCCAATAAACAAACGCTTTCTGACGTATGAGCTATTTTACCTTTTTCCACAAAGTTTGTTCACTCTGTTTAATAATCTAACTCTCATTTATGGAGTTATTTCACAATGTTCGCTTGCTGTGTGTGGGAAAGGGTTAAAATGCATATCTTACAACATGATATAAGATTGATCAATGTTCAGCATGAATTATATGATATGTAAGAAGGTACAGGCATTCTGATCATATATAGAGGCCTATTCATGTACAGTGTCTGCTCAGGTGTGAATTGTGTTAATAGTACTAAAACAATTGTAGCTTTTCTACATTGTAAACATGAGAACGACCGTAAACTTGACTTGTGTGGAAACGATAAGGCAAAGCAATTTCACAGCAGACGTCTTATAATTTTTTGGAAAATGAAGAAATTGCTCCTGATAAGCAATTCCTCCAACTTCAATTTAATCACTATATTTTAATTTATTATATGCCTGTACATTTTCCGGTGGAAATACACGCAGATTGGCATGCACAAAAACACCACGACAGATTAAAATTCCGTATCTATATGCGGTGTAAATAAAAGATTGTGACGTCATACAGTGACGTGACCTATTTGATGATGATATTGGGCGGGGCATACGTAATGAATGTATTATAGGGCGTGGCGTATGGATTGAAGCGATATTAATCCGCCCTTCATAATCTTAATTTTACGTTTAATAAAATGTAAACTCAATAAAAAATTAATTGAATGTGTATATTTGTTATTCTTTTCGCTGCTCATAGATTTTAGGTATTTAATAAAAGGTATATTATGTTGTGGGTTGGATATGAGTTCGTATTAACGACGCGTAGCGTGGAATACGAACTCATTTATCCAACCCACAACATAATATTCCGTATGTACTACATGTATATAAGGTATATATAAAAATAATGGTTTAATGAATTATATCATCACTTACAAACTCATTTGATGAATTCGTGTGTCCTTCGCCGTATGCAGTAGTTAGAACACATGCACACTCTGGTGAAAACTCCGTATTTCTTCCGCCGGTACCAACTGCATTCACAGTTATTGTGTAGGGACTGTTAGCATATCCGCCAGCCAGACCGCCGGGTGGAAATACATGAATCCTTCCTTTACGGTGTCTTCCCTATATAAACGTATTTTGCTATGTTAAGACATTATTCCATAGAAAATAATAATGAGAACCTCTACGTATTTCCTTCAAGCCATGTACGGCGGCGGAGATGTTTAGCTTAAGTGCATATTTAAAAAAAATCCAATCTTCTCAGAGACCATCTGCTCGATATTGGTAAAAACATTCTTTGATTAACCTTTACCAGAGTGTCATTTAAACTTATTTATAAAAAACACATGGTCAAGAGGGAGTCGTATTTTGCCAGATAAGAAGATGTTAATGCAAACTTCAAAAGTATATAAATATATGTATGTTTGTGAAAAAGACAAACCGAAAGTTCAAAACATAACCATCGCTGTTGGTCACATTCCTACTTTGTTTCCATGTAATCATCCAGTTTTAACCCTCAATTGTCACGCATTCTAAACATTTCTCAGGTAGATAACCCTATATCATTAAAATGAAAGAGTTACCTCTAAGCTTTAAAATAATACAAAGAAATGGAGGGGGTCATGTATTATGCAAGAACGTATTCACCCGGCGAAATGGATACCGTCATTTCGAACGAAGTCAGGACGAATCAGGTTTTTCAAGCAAGGTTTAACTACTAAAAATGATCAAATCAATCATTTCCAGTGCATCATATACACATTACAATGAATTTAAAATCAATACATTCTGGTGAAGGTATACACACATTTCTACGCAAAAAACGTTTTTTATTGACCATTTGGCTAGACCAGCATGGCCGCGGATGTACTTGGCGAAATTCAATCTACAATACGACAAGACTTAACTTTACTTGCCGTGTGTACCTACCTCCAATGCGCCATGTTCAAGCACATCTTTCATGTACTGGGGAATGCGATGATACTCGATATCTGTACTCCAGCTGTTTGAATAGATGGGAATCTGATCTAGTTCATAAGCCAGCGCATCGGCTATTTGTAATTCATTAATCACCATACATCTATTTGCGAATAAGAAGATCTTCAACACTGAAATACATGTAGAGTCAAACCTGTGTTTAAAAGCCACTCATGGGAAGTGAACAATCTGGTCTGTGTTCACAGGTGGTCTTTAATTACAGGGTCAATGATATAGCAAAATGGATATTTTGAAAATTAAATTGTGGTCGCTATAGAAAGGGAATTGTTATACCAATGTGGTCTTTATCACAGGTTCGACTGTATGACTAGTGGTCTTGCGTGTACCACTGATACTTACTGCCTTTTGGTCTTATTTGTACATACCATTAAAGAGGGCAAAGCAAGTACGAATGGCATGAACATACTGGTATTTTAGGTGAAGGTTAGGAATATTATGGACTTAAATGATTGTGTCCTGCCAAATGTACCCCAATCCAGTTATCGTAGCTATATAGATTTGGCTATTAATAATTATCCAACTAAAATAGGACTAAGTGTACGAGTAGCAGCACATACAGGGTTTTAAAAGCAGCAAACATTTCCGATATTTAAATAGTAAAACATGCACGTATATATTACCTGCTAGTGTGGCTTCGTGTGCGACACCAACTGTGCATTCTCTATTATCCATACTGCCAACAATGAGCCCAGCACAATTATTGCCATGACTGTAAATATATGTATTGAAACTTATTTCACTTAATAGAACTCGGAACTCCTCGGAATGTTTTTAAATTATTATGTCTTTTTGTTTGTGCTGTTATTATACACCACATTCGATAAAGCAATAACGATAGACTTATACGAATGTTGAGTTGAAATTTCTGACGGATATGGAACGATAGAGTGAACGGCTGTTATGAACCGTGGATATTGTGCCAGTTGGATGCCAGAAAATAGATAAAAATAAATTAGGGGATCCACGTTTTTACTCTTGCTCTGCTACAATGATCTCCAAATAGTCACTAGTGTTTCCAAAAGTTCCTCATAAAGAGTGCAAATATTTCTAAAAGTCTGGATTCATAAAACAGGTAAGACCAAACCTGAAATAAATACAATTATGGAATTATGATTGTTTTCATGACCAAGGATGTGTGATACAATGGTCTGAGTACAGGAATCCGAATTTATATTACAGCAGAAAATGCTGAAAATACACATTAGCTCGGTAAAGTTCTCAAATAATATCTCTATATTGTCTATACGATGATGCAATGAACATGAGATAATTTGGGGAATCCCGCACGTCTTACTATAAATAGCCCCTCTATACCTCCACATAGTGTAATGATAATGACACATTGTCATTATTATTTGAGAAATTTAAAGAGGTAATTTGTATTTCAAATTTATTGGCTGTAACAGAAATTCGGACGCCTGTGGTCTGAGTTAGTAGTAGCAATACTTACTCTCTCCACACATCCTCCGGGTAAGATGGAAACCCCGTCGGCTCTAATCCCCAATTATCGATTACAAAGCTCTTGCTGAGTTGAGTATTCTGTTAAAGTAAATGTTTAAAAATACATGTAGTCGTTGAACCGCTCATCGAAATGAATTAGCTATACAAGGTTCTGTCAAAGAAATAATATAACTTAGTCTCTGTAGCTGATTGATATTGCGGTTTGTGTTTGTTCATTTAAACGAATCAAAAATACAAAGTCATTTCAAAGTAAATAATATTAAATATGTGTTCGTTAAAACGAATCAACAGTACAATGTCACTCCAAAGTAAATAACATAAAATGCTTGTTTATTAATCAACTGTAAATAGTTCTGTCAACAAAAACAAATAATATATAAAGTGCTCGTTATTTAACAAATCAACTATGCAAAGTTATGTCAAAGGGAAAGATAAATATAAAATGCTTGATGATTAAAACGAATCAACTACAAAGGGTTTTGTCAAAGTAAATTATGTAAAGTGTTTGTTCAATAAAACGAATCAACGATACCAAGTTTTGTCGATAGTTAAAGGTCTCTTCAACGTTTGTGCTCATTGAAACGAGTTAACCACACATTAAAACTTGCTCTTATATATATTCTCATTAAAATGCACATCTTTTATATTTGATTTTTGTTTCAAGTAGATCTAGAATGAATGCAAAATGTCAGTGTTAAAGATTTACCCAAAAAGACAATTGAACTTACAATTTTATCACGGAAGTCGGGAATGTCTGTCACGACACCAACATCTGTCATTCCAATAACCACACCCTTTCCATTATTTCCCTTTTTCCAGGCTTCAGGAATGCCAAGACCGTAATACGGAGGTTGTAAAGCTAGGGACTGAAAATTAGTTTAATGTAAACGTGTTAGATACATTTATTCATTCGTCGCCCGATCGTCCGCTTGCTGGCTACTTCAGCTTCAGTAGACGTTCTTCTTGTACATCGATTGCAACACAAACTTTCAGCTATGAATTGTACACGTTATCTTCTTTCTGGACACCTAACCACTATTTATGGTCGTCCGCGTGAGAAATCCGAAACAAAAAACCCATTAACTAGAACGTTAGCCTTGCGCTGCCACACGAAACTGAGCGACGTTGACACTGATACGAATTTTGGTCTCGCAATGCCCTGCTTGGAGGCATACAAAGGCTTGTCGTCTTTATTGATATGCAGTCCGAACTACACATAACAGTCGTGAAGCACTGTGTGCGCCATGTCATCCATATGTAACACTTAAGTTACGAAAATCACGAAATGGCGGAAACATCGAGTGACAATTTTACACAAAGTGCAAACTGGTCGTTACTATCACCACATTTGCATCCCGAGGGGCCAAAATGACACACAATGGCACGCTTTGTCACGACATTGTTTAAGATATCTCACATATATATAATTCACGAAAGAGGCACGAAACTTTTACTTTTTTGCGGGCAGGTGTCAATACACCATAATGCGCCATGTGATGGACCTTTTTGGCGAGACGCGCGTCATGTTTATGCTTACCTTGACCGAACGTTTGTGTCGGTCATCTTTTTCACCGTATGGTCGCCTCTGTTTCTCTGGACGCTCACTTATTTCGATGGACTCGAAGTACAGCTCTACTTGTTCTATATACACAACCTACAAAGAAAATCAGATCTAGGCGTAGCTTGGATCAAACAGTTTTAAAAGGTCTCAAAGCAAACCAAACCCTCTCCTGCTGTGTTATCATAAGGTCATTGGCACACATAGGGACACACATTTGTTTGTTTAAGTTTTACATTTGAGGTTTTTTTTCAAAGAGTACTTAGCTAACGTATGGCTCCTTCGAACTTCGTATCGAGTCAACAATGTTGGTTTTCTCTTGGGACAGCTCATATATCCTTGATGTCTGGGTGACATATCAGTTATATGCCAGGAGCTGCACCTTGTCCAATAGCACTACACCAGAACCGCAGCGATGAGGTTTCGAACACGGGTCTTCCGATTTCAAATACCGAAATCTAACCACTATGTCATGTTGGATATTTACTTGTATGCGCAGTGTGATGCGTCTATAGCAGATGACTTCTGAAAACAATGTGACAAAAGGATAAGCAATTTCTCCTTTTGTGACAAGTGTTTTCAATTCTTCTCAGTAATTACACTCACATTTAAAGAGTTTTCCCAACACTCAAATACTGTATTCTTAACGTGTTCTTAGTATGTTGTAAAACATGTAGAGTATTGTATATCACATAACATTTGTAATCATGTCATATTATTTTGTATATTTTGTGAATGTGCATCATAATGCTGATTTCCCATGTTTTAGTGGAGTTATTTGTTTTTAAAGTTTATTATGTAAAACAAAAGTCGTCTGAACTAGTTTGAACAAATTGGCATAACGATATCAAGTGCATGTAATTTATCTTATATCTATCTCTCACCTTGTCTTTGAGTCGCTGTTTCAGACCAGAAAGGTACGTTAAATCGTTCGTTACACCATCTTCAGGATCTTTGGAGAACACGCATAGTCTTGGGATTATCTAAATAAAGATTAAAAATGTTGCATTAACCTATTTCGCTGCCAATGGCATTTAAAGGCTTCTGCAAACAATGCATATTCAGCGAATTCAGCTCGTCACGAGCTGTCTCTCCTGAAATCTGCATTGTTTGCTACTTAAACAATACATTTTACCAAATTTCCTGTTGGACGAAATATGGAGTCGGTACATTTTCAACATGGAAGAGTTGTATTTGTGTAATTCGGCAGTGAACGAGTTAAAAGTAATTATTCTCCATATGTTTTTGTATTTATGTTAACATTCCAAATAACATTTACAAAACGTCACCCAAAAGCCAAGCTACGACACTTCCCGACCAGCAATGCCCCAATTCAGTCGTACTTTTCATACTCCAGGGGTTGTAAGTTCGAACCCCAACTCGACCAACACCACTTCCGACGTTTGACAAAAGTCACTGCGACAAGCGTCATTCGTCTTCCACCAATTTGCTTACAGTCTATGTCGAAAAGCAGCCAGTTGCTTATACGGTTGTGTGGAGTACTGGTGTGAGAACGTAAAGCTGGCCGCCGTGATATTGTTACGTGCCACCCGTCTGCCTTCTCTGTTGGTAGGGTTGATTGGGTTAAGCCACTCGTTGGAACGAAATGAAACGAGAGGCAAACGATCGACGTTTCAGTTTCCTTTAATTCTGGTTAATAACGTTGTAAAGGGATAACAAAGGGGAGTAACTGTGCATGTATCGTTGCAATGCCGGAACGTAGTTACTTCCCTTGTAAATTAACCCTTCTCATTTAAAGTCACTGTGGAGTACAACTTCTAACAACCAATGAATGAATGTATAGTGTTTTATGGCGTATCGACAGGTAAGGTCATTTAGCGCGCATTTAAATTTAACTATTCATGATAACTGGGTAAACAAACCAGTACTAGGCTAGACAATGTGCCTTGCACAAGGGCACTCCACTATGACCGTAGTGCCGCGACTGCGGATCGAACCCGGGTCACCTGGTTTCGAAATCCCAGACGCTAACCACTCGACCACAGCGGACGAAATATCCTGTAGACTATTAAATTGTAAATGAATCTGTAAATTTCAGAGAAAATAAAACTAGACTCTGCTATAATTGAAATTGTAATGTAGTGGACATGGATCTATCTAACCTGGACTCGTGTTCGAATGAGGGTCTTTTGTGACCAAAGTTCCAGTCCGTTTATAGCCGCACAGCGATTGTGACCGTTAACGGATCACAAAGGTCGCGCGATTGGTAACAACGGCTCATCGGTCATATATGTGACCAGAAAATGTCCACTGTGACCAAATCGATCACATGTGACCAATATTCTGTCCACAGACCAACACAATCTCCGAAAAAGGTGTCCACTATAAAGTGAAAAAAGGTTTCTCTTACTTTGCGAAACCTAAGCATAAACAAATTAACTATGTACCAGTTAAAGCTAAGATAGGTCGGTTTTCCGGTGATATTGCGGGATAGTTGTTCTGTGTCGATGACTCAGCAGAAATAATTACCAAAATGCACCGGAACAATTGGCGCGAATCGCAGAAGCACACAATAAAGCGTGGACGATGTTTTCGTTATTCCAGCGCGGAAGAAGAACAAAATCGGACTTCACCGACTGGTAAAAAGTATTGCTTAAATTGAATCGAACCGTACGCTCATACTAAATAGTTGTCCCGAGAACGCGACTAGGATTAACACGAAAGTAATGGGAATTCGCGGATGCATCTGACTCGACCTTATTTCACCAATATCCAAGTAAACAACGTAGGAACTGGATACAGTCAATGATAAGTTACCTACCTTAGAGACATATATCGACAGACATGATGTTACCGTATATCTCAGATGGCCCGTGATTTAAACTGGGTCATCTGCACATTAGAATGAATGTATATTGTTTTATGGCGCATCGACAGCTAAGGTCATTTAGCGCACAATTAAATTTAATTATTCAT
>JAUELF010075371.1:0-16247 GCA_031471495.1 Clinocardium nuttallii | reverse complement strand
CAATTTCTTCTTTTGTCACTATGTTTTCAAAAAGCCATCTGCTGCAGAGGTGTCAAAAAGTGTCTATATGAGGGAAACGGTTAAGTTATTGCTAGTGCACTATAATTGATGATGTCATTTCAGTCGCAGAACTGAAAAAAGAACTGGAAGCAGTGAAACAGAGGGGAAATGAGGCATTGAAGCGAAGTGATACCTCAGAAGCATTGAGACTTTATGAGGAAGCCTTGGATATCTCAAAACAATCCAAAGAACTTTATAAGGAGGCCGCAGTTGTGTACAGTAACAGAGCCAATGTGTTTTATACGTTAAAGGGGTCTGAAGAAGCTCTTACTAATGCGCTGGCTGCCGTGTCTTGTGATCCCTCATACCAAAAGGTTGGTTTTTGTCGATCCCGCTTGCATTCAGCTTGACATAGCTGTCACAATGGTGGTTGGGTGTATTTAAGGATTGACTCTTACTTTGCATGCGTTCATGCAGTATGAACGTCGGCTGGGAAATCCATGAAGCGTGCTTCTTGGAAAATTTGCAAAATCGCGGCCGAACGTTCATACTTCATGAACGCACGAAAAATAAGAGTCGATCCTTATATTTACATTTTCCCCTTTTCATTACTTTATTTTGTTTGATCTAAAAGTGTTCGCAAAAAAGTCTTTAATAACAATGAAGAACTGTTATCAACAACATACGTTTGTTTAAATGAATAGCTGATATTTGTAACGCCGTATATCATTGGTTAAATGACGTCGCATTATTGAAATAAACAATGACGTCATTGTCCCTACAGAGGTCATGAAAGGTCGACCGGTTCATGCAAAATGAACAGAATTAAATTGTACAGAAAATCAAGTGCGAATGTAAATATTAGACCTTGTTAACATGATACAGTCTTTATTTTTTTATTGTATCTCAACCAAACTTATACAGTACATGTAGTTAGATATCCATGAGAGCTGGGTTCCTTTCTTAAACCAGCCAGATCCGCCCATGCATGACTGAATTATGGCCCTTGAAATTGTCAAAATTGCTATAATAGACCTTGTTAACATGATACAGTCTTCATTTTTGATTGTCACAATAACGCCTTCAAGATCCATGCCAGTAGAGCATAGGGCCTTATGGGCTTTCAATACCCATGATGATGTTGGTTGTTAACCCCTATCCAACTGATCCTATATATTATATAACCTGCTACTTCTTTATAGTGACATTAAGGATCTTTCACAGCCTAACCAATGAATAATTTAAACTAAGTAGGGGATTTTGTCTGTAGGGGATTTTGTCTGTAAGTGATTTTTTACATTATTTGGAAAATGTACCTAGGTGATTTGGGCCGTCCACCCAAATTTTTTGCTTGATCAGTTTCAAATGTTGTCATAATGTTTGCATGAATCATATCTAGGTCAAGTTTGAATATGGCCTTATTGGGTCAGAATCTAGTTGAAACTTAGTCAGAATGTTGTCTTGATGATATTCACTTGTGATTGTGTCCATTTTAAGATTGACTTTTATTTTTCATGCGTTCATGCAGTATGAATGTCGGCCGCGATTTTGCAAATCCATGAAGCGCGCCAGCGCTTCTGGGAAAATTTGCAAAATCGCGGACGAGCGTTCATACTGCATGAACGCACGAAAAATAAATGTCAATCCTTATATTTACATTTTACCCTTTTCATCATTTTATTTTATTCAACCTAAAAGTGTCCACAAACAAGTCTTTAAGAACAATGAAAAACTGTTACCGACAACATACGTTTGTTTAAATGAACAGCCGATATTTTTAACGTTGTATATTATTGGTTAAAAAACGTCACGCTATTGAAATAAACAATGACGTCAGAGGTCATGAGGCAGTATGAACGCTCTGGCCGCAATTTTGCAAATCCATGAAGCGTGCTAGCGCTTCTTGGGAAATTTGCAAAATCGCGGCAGAGAGTTCATACTGCATGAACGCACGAAAAATTAGAGTCATTCCTTATATTTACAATTTCCTCTTTTCACTACTTTATTTTATTCAAAGGCTAGGGGAATGTTAATATTTTATATTAAAAAAAAGAAGGTTCATACCATTGGGTCCTTTTGATTTTTTATTGTGATCACATTTTTCAAGCGTGCATCATACACATTAACACTTTAAAGAAAACATTTTGTATCTGATCTTCATGAAAGTTGATCAGAAACATTAATCTCCATCAAAAATTGGACAAGTTTGAATCTGGTGCATATTGGGTCAGAAACTAGGTCCCTAGGCCAAATTGAAGGCAAAACTTGTTAACACTGTAGAATCTGTTTTTCCAACATGAGCATGTTGAAACTACATGTATATCAAAATGTTTGTCTTGATGATATGTTAGTCATGCTTGAACATAGGTCTTGTAGGTCAAATTGAAAGGAAATTTTTTTAACACCCTAGAAGCCGCAATTTTTGTACCAGCAGTTTAAAATTTTGTAGGAATGTTTGTCTTAAAAATATCTAGGTGAAGTTCAAATATTGGTCATTCATGGTTAAAAACAGTCAATAAGTAACTTAAATAAGAAAAAAAAATGGTTTCTATTTGCATTTCTCGTGCACAAGTTAATCTTTAGCTGAAAGGGAATTTTTTTTTTAATGATGGCAGAAGTACCATTTTTCTAGCATGATGACAGATGTTAAATTCTTTTATTGTAGAAACAGCTGAAGAAAGAAAGGCAGTTTCAAAACTGCAGGCAGAAACAGAGCTATCCCATGCCAACACAATCTTTAAAAATATGTATTGTAGCCCAGTTTCTCTTCATTCTCAGCCATTCCCAGTAGTACACGATGTCACTCTTCAGTCTGACTCTCAACCTATCACTAAACACTCTATTCCAGTCTCTTCACCTATCAATCCTCACTCTGAACTTTCAACACCACACTATCTGCAAAGTTCTCAACCTGCCGCACCATATTTTCTGCCAATCGCTCAGTCCATATCTAACCCTCAGTCTGCAACATCCAACCCTCAGTCTGCCACACCCTACCCTCAGTCGGTCATACCCAACTACCAACCTGTCACACCCTACCCTCAGTCTGTCACACCCAACTATCAACCTGTCACACCCTACCCTCAGTCTGTCACACCCAACTATCAACCTGTCACACCTAACTCTCAGTCTACCACACACCAGTCTCAGCATGTCACACCTAACTCATTTTCTGCCACACCTATCTCTCAGCATGTCACACCTTATTCTCTTTGTGCCACACCTAACTCTCAGCATGTCACACCTAACTCTAAGCATGTCACTACCCACTCTCAGCCTTACAAACCTCAGTCTGGACCTGTCACACCTAACTCTCAGTCTACCACACACCATTCTCAGCATGTCACATCTAACTCTCAGCATGTCACACCTTATTCTCTTTGTGCCACACCTAACTCTCAGCACATCACAACTAACTCTAAGCATGTCACTCCCCACTCTCAGCCTGACACACCTCAGTCTGGAACACCCAATTCTCAACCATTCACACCCTACTCTCTGTCTGTCACACCCAACTATCAAGCTGTCACACCTAACTCTCAGTCTACCACACACCATTCTCAGCACGTTACACCTAACTCTCTTTCTCAAACACCTACCTCTCCGCATGTCACAACTTATTCTCTTTGTGCCACACCTAACTCTCAGCATGTCACACCTAACTCTAAGCATGTCACTCCACACTCTCAGCCTTACACACCTCAGTCTGGACCTGTCACACCTAACTCTCAGCATGTCACACCTAACTCTAAGCATGTCACTCCCCACTCTCAGCCTAACACACCTCAGTCTGGAACCCCAAATTCTCAACCATTCACACCCTACTCTCTGTCTGCCACACCCAACTATCAATCTGTCACACCTAACTCTCAGTCTACCACACACCATTCTCAGCACGTTACACCAAACTCTCTTTCTGCTACACCTAACTCTCAGCCTGACACACCTCAGTCTGAAACACCAAATTCTCAACCATTCACACACTACTCTCTCTCTGCCACACCCAACTCTCTGCCAGTCTCTCAATCTGATGCGCAAACAGTTACTTTCCACAATCAGCCTGTCTACACACCTCTAATCTGCCAAAACTCTGAGTCTTCCCCAGACAAATATATTTCACATCAATCACCTTACATTCCATTAAATCCCTCCTCTTCTGCATGTGGAACCTTTAACATGTCAGAAGCTCCGCCTAAATCTTTCCTGAACTCTCTATTAATGACATCAGAGGACTGTGGAAATTGTTTTTTAAAAGACGAACGAATTGAAAGCTTACAAATGTATGTCCAAAAGCTCGAGAGGGATATAGAGTTCTGGAGAAATAAAAGTACAAATGGTAGGACTTTCACATATTTTTTTTAGTTTCAGTTCCACTGGCTTAAACATCAGTTGAGCTTATGTACATGTAAATGGTGAATTTTGATCTGTGTGCAAAAGCCTGTTTTTTATTTAAGGATTGACTCTTATTTTTCATGCGTTCATGCAGTATGAACATCGGCCGCTTCTTGGAAAATTTGCAAAATTGGGACGAGCGGTCATACTGCATGAACGCACGAAAAATAAGAGTCAATCCTTATATTTACATTTTACCCTTTTCATTACTTTATTTTATGCGACCTAAAAGTGTTCACAGACAAGTCTTTAATAACAATGAAAAACTGTTACCGACAACATACGTTTGTTTAAATGAACAGCTGATATTTGTAACGTTTTATATTATTGGTTAAATGACGTCACGCTATTGAAATAAACAATGATATCAGAGGTTATGAAAGGTCGACCGGTTCATGCAAAATGAACAGAATTTAATTGTACAGAAAATCAAGTGCGAATGTAAATATATCAAAATGACTTTTCCTCTGTAACCATTGCTTGATTCTTGTTTCCATGTCAAACGAAAGTAAAAACAAGAACAAATTCTCCAATTCTAGCCTTAAAGTGGCTTTTGAAAAACTTCTTCTGCAACAGCATTTCTTCAAGCAATCTTTGATTTATTGAAAAAGATGCCAGCTGTTTTCCTTTGTATGACAGTAATAGGGACTTAATTTTGGCCTAAATGGCAGTTATCGGATACTGGGGCTTTTTGGTGTCTCTTTTTTCTATAAATATGTCAGATATTGAGCATAGAACTTGTAGATATTATTACCAATTTATAAAGGTCACAAGCAGATTTCACGAAACTGGTTAAGAAATTAAGAATGATTATCAAAAGAAATTATTGTCAAGTTTAAACCATCCATGGTCATATGGATCAAAACGTTCATTAATCATGTTTACCCAACTTGCCCAGTTGTGTAATAAATGGCCTGCATTCACTTTACAATGTTCAGACAAAATATTGTATACTAATGTTGGCGATTTTAATTTTACCACAGACTAATATTAATGTCTTTGGGAAAGTAGGACATTTACATTCTACTTATATTCTAATTGCATCTCATTAAAACAATTATGCACAGGAATTGAAAGTCTTCAAATGTTCATTTCCAGATGGGAATATGGCATCCAGAAACCCTGCTAATGATGAAGACCACTACTACCCAAAACGAGGGGTCAGAGTTGATAGATGTGTTTATGTATGTATAGTTTTATTATTTATGTACAAACTAATGAATGGTCTTGCAAAAAGTTAAATATTTTACATCTGCACTACTTTAAATACGGCAGGGACGTAGATAAGATCTTGTCAACGTCCCTACGCACGGTTGTATTATACAACAAAAAATCACTACATATATATGTAAACAAACAGTTTGTTTTGATTTTGGAAGCAGATTTTACAACAGTTACTATAAAAAAAAAAAATGTAAACTAAATTTTATAAAAATATGCAAAAAATGGTTATTGTATAAACGTTATACATGTATTATAGAAAAATGTACTTATACTCAGGCATTGAATATATGCTAGTCTTCTTATTAAATTATTTTCAATTAAATTGAAAATAAAAGATAGTTTACATCATTAATGATACAAAAACATAAGTCAGATTTTTACAGGAAAAACTTTAATTAAGGATTGACTCTTATTTTGTGTGCGTTCATGCAGTATGAATGCTTGGCTGCCATTTTGCAAATCCATGAATTGCAGCCCAGCGTTCATACTGCATGAACGCACGAAAAATAAGAGTCTATCCTTATATTTACATTTTTCGCTGTTCATTACTTTATTAAATTCGACCTAAAAGTAATCGCGAATAATTCTTTAATTACAATGAAGCAATGTAACCGACAACATAAGTTTGTTTAAATCAATAGCTTATGTTTGTAACGTCCTATATCAATAGATGCCTCTTAATATAAACTCTTTCTGACGCCTGTGCATCAGACAGCATTTTGAAAACACAATGACAAAAGAATGAATTGCTCAAAACGAGCATTTCTCCTTTTGTCACAATTTTTTTTTTCTACTTTTAGTCATAGGTTGGTTATTCATTCAATTATAGACATTTTCTATTTTTCTACAATAATATTTTTCTACAATAAATGTTCCAAGTCATCTGCTGAGGAATTGTCATATGAGGGAAAGGGTTAAAATTGCAATTATTTTTATATATTGAAAAATTATCTCTTACTTAATAACTTAATATGCTACCTTTTAAATGAACTTTCAGAGTAAATTAATCAAGAATATTTTAACCATAACATCATGATGTTTATTATTAATCATTTATGGATGTAAATACAGTAAACCTCAAAGCAATGTAAATAGAGATTATTCAATTTAGTTGAATAATCTCTATTTACTTATTTCTTCAAAGATAAGATAATATTTCATGAGCCGTCACATGAATGGGATTGACTTCTCCCATTCACGCGATGGTGAATGAAATATGTTGTAATCTTTGAAAAAGTGAGTATTATCTGTTTATTCCATTTCATTGTTTCTTTTTTGTAATACATTTAGTTTTTCAAATACACATCTTCCACCATAGTTTATGTTACTAAGGAATATTTTTTCACCTACTTTGCGCATTATTTTTCGTATAAGGCGTGACCGCGGAAAAAAGGGAGTGGCGCACATGCGCAATTGCGGTGTGAAATAGAAGTATTGTTATTACACTGTGTAATAACAATAAATCTATGATTGTGAATTTTCTTTCACCCATATATCCTTATCTCTGATGGATAGAAATATAATAAATCATTTTATTTTTTTAGACTGAGGTAGAACAAGATGATGCTCCCCCGAAGCACCATGTTCCACTATGCTTGGGTCATACAACCTACGTGCCAAGTTCATGGCTTAAACAAACAGAGGCGACTTTTCGGGGGAAGTCGGCCTCTTTTTGTTTAAAGATGATGATGAACGGTTTTTACGATCCAAAGGACATCAACATAGGAATGACTGGCTCCAGTCTAATAAAAACATCCATTGGAGCAAGTCTGCAAGGTACTTTCTACATCACTTTTTGCATATGAATATAATATATTGTTTTCAAACTATGCATATATAAAAACACCTTAAGTGCATACATGTATAAACATTGTAACACAAGTGTCTTGTACAAGTGATGTCAACAGTCATGCACAGGCAGCACAGTGACAACCAAAACGAAGGCACATACATTTGCTTATCTGGATCTTTCTCTATACCTGTGTTTTACCATACCAGATATATACATTTTAGAAGTTATATTGATCCCTTTTGCTTAACCCTATAAATGATCTGGCAAAAGAAAAGATTCCTCTGCCTGCCTTCATCATCATGAGCATATTCTTCTTTTGTCACAAAAGTTTCAAGTGTCTTATGCAGTGGTGTAAAAAAAAGAATCTATGTAAGAATTATCTATAAGTGGGAATGGGTTAAAATAAAAGATGGTTTATATTTTTTTTATAATTATTTCAGCCTATGCAGTAGATGTCCTGAAGATGGATAAAACTTCAATCATTAAGGCCTTTAATACCAAAATCCACACCCTGCTGAGAGCAAAGAAAAACCTTGGATAACATATTTGAATAAACTTTATTGGACTGTTTGGAGTTTTAGGCAACTTTCAACAAATTTTCAGTTATATCACCACATTCCCTGGGTAAGTTACCAGTACTACGGGTCAATTTATCCTTATAGTATATATAAGCAATACAACAACTGATATTTTATATTTGATAAGGGTGCTGAGTTTCATACAAGACATTTCCCACATATAGAAGTTTTCTGATGTCCCAGAATTTATTTTTTATACATAATAAGAAATTCTCATTTTTTGCCACAATATTTTAAAGTGTTAGTAATAACCAATTAATTTAAACAGGTTTTCCATATTTTTTAATATATATTTTCTAAATCATCTGCTGCATTGAAAAATCTCTATAAATGAGAATGAGCAATTTTTCCTTTTGCCACAATGTTTTAAAAAAAATGTCAGCTTTAGAGATGCATCTATGAAGGAAAAGTTTAAAGTTGTTTTACAATATTCAAACCATTACTGTAGGATGAATTATCAATAACATTATTATAAGTGTAAACAAATTTTAGACTGCTTAGTGTTTTAAACCACTTTCAACACATTTGGGTTATAAATATCACTGCATTTCCTGGGTAAGTTTCCAGTAATACGGGTCAATTTATCCTTTATTTTTAGTATATATAGCAATACAAGGACTATGTTTTATATTCTATTAGGGTGCTGAACTCCATATTATACATTATACTGTGACAAAAAAGAAAACTTTACCCTTTCCCACATATAGACGTTTATTGATGTCCCAGAAGATTTGAAAATATAAATAATTTTTCATTTTGCCACAATTTTTTCAATTCTTATCAATAAACACAAATTAATAAATACAGATTTTCCATATATTTGGCTTTTTGGATAGATAGTTTTAATATGTCTGCTGCAAACATTTAAGTGAAAAATCTCCATATATCAGAATGAGCAATTTTCAATTTGCCACAATGTTTACAAAAAATGTATGCTGCAGCAACATATGTATATGAGGGAAAGGTTTTAAAAGTTATCTCAAAATATTAAAATCATAAGTGCAAGATGTATTATCAATAACATTTTCACTTTTCAGTAAGTACTATAAGTTTTTTTGGATTGATTGATTGTTTAGGGTTTCAGGCGACTTTCAAAAAATGTTCAGTTATATCACCACATTTCCTGGGTAAGTTACCAGTACTACGGGTCAATTTATCCTTATAGTATAAGCAATACATTGACACATGTTTTATATTGTTTAAGGGTGCTGAGATTCATGCTAGATATTATATTGAAAAAAAATTGAAATTTAACCCTTTCCCACAATTAGAGGCTTACTGATGTCCTAGAATTTAATTTTGAAATAACTGGCAATTTTCATTTGGCACAATGTTTTCAGTTCATATCAATACTTACCACTTCATCTATACAGTTTGTTCATATTTTAGCATAGGATGTTTAAAGTCTTCTGCAGCAAACATCTTATAGAAAAACTTACATAAATGAGAAAGAGCAATGTTTCCTTTTGCCACAATGTTTCCAAAAATGTCTTATTCAGAGATGCTTCTTTAAAGTTATCTTAAAATATTACAATCATTACTGTAAGAGGAATTATCTTTTCATTACAATACAATTACATTACAATCTAAATATTTTAATAATTTTGAGAATAAGTTGCATAATTGTCATTATGCAGGAACACAAATGAACTAATACTTATGACAGAGGCTGTGATTTTCCTGTATTTGTGTCCAAAACTAATTCTGTAATTATATATATATCATTAATAACAATAATTATGGATCTGATTAAATCAACTTTTTTCTGTTTGAAATAATAAATATACATGCATTTCTGTTAATACATATTACTGTCAATAGGAATGAACCTGCCTGTATATTCTTTATTTATGGGCTTTTTAACCAAACCTTAACATGATTATTATCAAAACAATAATTGCATGTTGAGTACAGGGAGATCTCAATCTTTACATTTGAATTAGACTAGGGCTGATGTTAAATTGTTAAGCATTTTTAACCCTTTCCCTCATACAACAATTCTGCAGCAGATGACTTTGAACATATTCTAGAAAATCTCAATAATTGAATGGATAACCTGTGACTTAAAGTGAAAAACATTGTGGCAAAAGGAGAAATTGCATGTTTTAATGTAATGTGCAATTTCTTCTTTTGTCACTATTTTTTCTGCAGAGGCATCAGAAAGCATTTATATGAGGTAAAGGGTTAATACAAATTGTGGTTTTCATATAGGAATTCGAAATGATATATTCTTAGAAGGGTAGATAAATTACCTTGAAATTACCTAAATGAGGCAGTATACTATGATTAGGGAAGATTATGTTTCACTGTGTGATAATAGACATTGCATAATTAGAGGAATGTCTCCTTCCACACAGTGTTACCAAATAATTGTATATTTGTAAACAACTCATTTCATGTGACCTGATTAAGTTAATGTTATGTATATATTTTATGGTGACTTATAGGGTCAATGGGCCAGGTGTGGTAAAATTTGTATATGTGTTATTCCTTTATGCGAATTCACAGGAGTCATGTTAACCCTTTCCCTCATATAGACGCTTTCTGATGCCTCTGCAGCAGACAGCTTTTTTGAAAACATAATGACAAAAGAAGAAATTGCACAGAACATGCAATTTCTCCTTTCGCCACAATGTTTTCCACTTTTCATCATAGGTTATCCTTTCAATTATTGAGATTTTCTATGTTTTGACAAAATATGTTTAAAGTTGTCTGCTGCAGAATTGTCCTATGCGAAAAAGGATTAACCTATTCCATCATTTGACATTTCTATAGCAGAACAACTTTGAACATAATTTGTTGAACATTGGAAAATCTCTATAATTGAATGGATAACCTAGCTATGAATAAAAGTGAAAAACCTTGTGGCAAAAGGAGAAATTGCTTAGTTTGTTACTATGTTATCCAAAAGGGATAAATAACAATTTTCTCTCTCTTACAAAAAAAGTGCAAATATATTATTTTTCAATGCTTATTGTGTATTTTTAGCTCTACTAGCCAAAGGCCATAAGGGCTTATGCTGTGGCCTTTTGTCTGTCATCCGTCTGATAACAATTGCTTGTTAACACAATACAGTCTTTAGTAGTTTTGATTGTTTCCCAATCAGAGTTCAGACTTATACAGTAGTTAGATATCCATGAGAACAGGGTTCAATTCAAAAACCTGCCAGATCCACCCATCCATGCAATACTGGATTATGGCCCTTGAAATTGACAAAATTGCTATAATAGACTAGAGCTTGTTAACACGAAACAGTCTTTAGTTTTCATTGTATCTCAATCAAACTTATGTACAATACTCAATAGTTAGATATCTATGATAGCTCGGTTTCTTTTGCAAACCAGCCAGATCCGCCCATGAAAGATTGGATTATAGCCTTTGAAATTGTCAAAATTGTTATAATAGAGCTTGTGAACACAATAGAATCTCCATTTACTTCCTGACCTTAACCAAACTAATTTAAGATAGTAATTAAATATTGATACGAGTTTAGTTCCTTATGAAAGCCAGCGAGATCCGCCTATGCATGACTGGGTTATTGCCCTTGAAGTTTTTAGTAGTACACAGCTTGTGACCACAATATAGCCTCCCTTTACTATTTGATCTTCACCAAACTTAGATGGTAGTTAGATATTGATGACAGTTTGATTCCTTTTTTTAAAACCAACCAGATCCATGCCAGTAGATCATAGGCCCTCATGAGCCTCTTGTTATTGTTTTTCTTTTGTATTTGTTTTGAGCTCCGTTGAGCTATTGTGATTAACCTGTGCAAATCATATGGCTTATCATGAATTGTTTTAGTGTAACAGTCCTGTTCTGTATAACTGGTCTATTAATCCTGTTTTTAATAAATTATGATCATTGTTGTATATCTTTGCAGTACTATTTTTGCTTGAATTGTGTATATAATGGTTAAATTAAATTTTAAGCATTTTTATTCTAAAATGCCCAATTTCAATTTCAAACACATTTTTATGTTTTCTCATTTTCCCATACAAGTCCGGTTACTGGCCCAATGTCAGAACATATTCATTCCATGGCGATAGAAACTTAAATTATAATATAATTGATTTATTAAATTACCTCTCTTCACCTGCATGTTTATATATCAGGTAGTATGTTTATTTCAGTAATTTGATACTTTGCGGGAAGTTTGCAGCAACTTCACCAAGAGTTTTTGCATTTAGCTGATTTCTTTTAAGTTGCTGCAAACTTTCTGCAAGAAAATTGTTTGCAGCAAACTTGCAGCAAACTTTTAGCATGCAAATGAGGTTTGCAGCAAACTTGCCGCAAACTTTTTATGCAAATTAAGTTTGCGGCAAGTTTGCAGCAAACTTTTACCATGCAAATGAGGTTTGCAGCAAATTTGCCGCAAACCTTTATGCAAATAAATTTGCTGCAAACCTCATTTGCATGGTAAAAGTTTGCAGAAAAACAGTTTGCTGCAAGCTTGCAGCAAATTTGTTGCAAATTCGCAAGAAGGTTTGCAAGAGGTCTGGTTTTTTTTTATAAGGGTCTTATTCAAGCCGTTACTAGGGGCCCATGCACTGTTGTAAAAGCTGTTGAATATTTCATGACGGTCTCAATAAAAGTGTCTTAAATTTTAGATGATTTATATATTCCTTGCTTCCATTAAATCAATATTAATTTTACACATAGTGTTTATTTTGCTGCAACAACTTATTGTGGGTGATGTGACAATTAAGAAAATATATTTAAGATTATTAATTTTGGCAGGTCAGTTTAGAACTGTGCATGATGGAGCAAACTTCAACCTACAGAAACTGACAATTTCATTCATCGATACACGTAATTGCAAAATCACAGCAAGGTAATTATTATGGGCTGATAAATTAACCCTTTTAAGGCGTATGCTACAGTTTGTTCGAATACAAATCATTCCAAACAAAGAATTTCTTTATTCTGTGTTTTGTGTTAGAAGATACACTAACTGGTTGCAATAAGAAAAGGAAAACATATAGGTCATCGATAAAAAAATAAATAGATTGGCCTGTCAATGACAAATGTCACAAATATAGGCATTTTAGTAGAAAACCTTAAACACAAAACAAATAAATAAAATTAAAAGCACGAAATTAATCAAATTAAAGTTCATAAATAACTTTATCACATAACTTCCGTGACATACTAGTTACATAAATAGCCGAATCACAGCACGTGTGCTGTTTTTGTATTCATAAGTGACGTAGTCTGACGTCACTTTATCAAATGACATCATATGGTTTACAATTGTTCTGAATTTCAGCATTTATTAAACATAGTGTTGAAAGAGAATAAATCTCGATAAATGAAATGTTATAAGTGCTTTGTTGCTAATTTTGTATACAATCAAAAGGTTATTGATAATGACTACTTTTTACAGTGGAAGTACGCATTATCACTTTGGGATGAACTTCGGTCACTATGGAATGATCTGTGTATCTAAAGATTGAAAACAATCTATTTATGGTGTGTTATGTGATAAAAAGAGGGCCCGACCGGGTAGCTCAGTTGGTAGCGTATCTGACTCGTGATCTGGAGGTCACGGGTTCGATACCCGGTTGAGGCGAAACATTCTTTCGAGCGATTTTTCCCATTGCCTCTCACCTCTGATTTATGTGAGAAATTAGTCAGTGGCTTCGAACAAATGTTGTGTTAAGTACTGGTGTGGGAAAGCCAGGAAAACATGGATAGGTGCACTGACCGCCGTGATATGATCAACGCTGTTGAAAGCGGTGTTAAACTCCAAACAAACAAAGTGATAAAAAGAATATTACATTCGTGCTTATTAGTTATTGATTTTATGAAACTCGTTGACTGAAACGAATTAGTTTAGTCGACTCGTGTCATAAAAACAATAACACATCAGCACTCATTTAAGATCCTCTATTTATTCATAGAATGTTAATCAATATGAAAAGAGAATTTGTGAGAAAAAAATATATATTAAGCTGTTTTTTCAGGGTAGAAATGATGATACATTTTTAATTGACGTGTGTACACAACGAAATTCGTCACGTATTTATGCACGCGAGTGACGTCATTCTATTTTTAGGTGACGTCATTTATGAATGGACTTTTGTTATCTTAAAAACTATTTAGAAATTAGTGTAGATTTACCAGTAACCTGAAAACATAATTTTAAATCTGCTTCCCAACTTGTTAATTTTGCAGGCATCACGAACTAGCCTATTGTTTATGTTTACTTTTCAAAAAATATTGCTCGCTCGATTACTCTGCTGGCGCGGGTTAATACAAATATCAACATATTGCAATTTAATCCCTCGAGTTAAATGTTTAGATGACATTCCCTCTTTTCATTGGCTTTAATTTGGGTTATTATATTTCATGTTGTAACCCATTTCCATTATATTCCGAACCAGAAGTCTTTTAACGCATATACTGGAGTCCATTTATGATGCAATCTGAAGTAAGTTGGCAAACACATATATTGTGTGTGCTAGAAACATCAAAAGTTGGCAAGAAGGAGCGACTTCTTCTTGTCTTTAAATATGACCCCCAACTCAAATCTACATGTTTACCTTGCAACAATACACCATATTTGCAGATATAAATTGTAAAAACAGTTATGTTTCTAGCGTCGCATTATCCGACATTTTATATCCAAGGTGATGGGTCTAATTAAGGGAGACTATTGTAGAAGTACTTTTTTCTGCGGCTATACAAACGGAAACGGGTAATAGGAAAGACGAGAGCTTGAAACAGTTCACACATTATTTTTACCTTTGTCATCGCTGGAATGGAATGACTTCGTATTGTTTTAGGTGCATGTCCTCCTCTATGAGCGCATACAAATCTGTTATCTGCTGCCTTGTCAATCTTTACTTCTCTGTTACCTCCCTATCACTCAGGTTGTTCAATAAATAGGTCCTATCGCGGAAATTGCGAGGTTGGCGACGTCTGACTTGTATTTGGTCGGCCATATTTACGTTAATAAAGATAAACGTACGCAAGCTTTCTTCCAACGTAAATCTACCCAAATATTTACGTGAAAGTTACCTAATAAAATCTTAGTAAAACGCAGTTGCGAACAAAATATTTGCGTACACACTAGCTTACGAAAATTCTCGAGTTACGTAAGCGTAAGTCCGTTAGTAAAACGGGCCCCAGGTCATTACATTTTTCCTCCGATAATAACAAACATATGGCTAATTCAAATACTGACAATTGAGTCAGATCAAATAAATCACTGTTACCAAAATGACCGTTGCGTACACTGTATACCTGGATGTGTATGCGCATATATGTGTAAACTTGACTCATCATGTATGTTGTATATGCTGAAACAAATATTTATACAAACTAAAGCAATCGTTACAATACTCTACTTGAATACTTTGAACATCGAGTTGTCTGAGCTATATTGCGATTAAATCTGCATACATGTGCATATCACAAATATTTAAAATCAAATTGTTCTACAGCATTATTGAGAAAAAACCCCATTACCTTTGAGAATAATAATCCTATTTCTACATTCACACATATATAATGTAGGTCAACACAATTATGATAAATCCATATAACATTTTATGTTGATTTACCGAATCAAATAAAAACATTTTGTATACGACACAACATTGAAGACACATGAATCGCAAAACATTTCTTTTCAATATAACCATTACTGTTGGCGAGTAAAGGGGTTAACACTTTATGAAGCAGATGTGACAGATCATAAACGTGTGACATATTTTTGGATGGTTGTCTGGCATATAAATCAAAGGGCATTGTTTTCATTGACCAGACTAACCAACTCGTGATACGACAGTTTGTTGTGTCCTTTCAATTACATCCATATGTAGATCTACATACATTTTATAAGATTTGTTTTAGAGCAGGCAGTGAAATATAGATCAAAAACCACTTTGCTTATTGACGCAGGCAAATCTAAATCAGCATTCGTGATTGCCTACTGCTTATCTAATAGAATCTCCGTGTATACTGTCTTTAGTTTTCTGGCAAAGTCAGGGATATAATTTTCTTTATAAAGGTCAGTGCAATAGCTGACAAGTTAAATGTAACTTTTAGAGTCACAAGCAAAACTGAAAATTTAAATTCAATGTAACACTTATTTGATCAGTATGTAGAGAAAGGTTCTCCATTTCCTCTTATTCCAAGTCCATTGCAAGGTCCCACTCATCGTCAATCTTTTCTAAAGTAATGCAATTGTCATCTTCACCAATATCTTCAAGTGCGTATTCTACATCATAGGCATTAGACATGTCACTAGTGATATT
>JAUELF010075261.1:4371-16248 GCA_031471495.1 Clinocardium nuttallii | reverse complement strand
CTAGGAAATCCAATAATGCAACCTAATGGCTTACCTATTTTAATATCTGCAGCAGATCTAGGAAATCCAATAATGCAACCTAATGGCTTACCTATTTTAATATCTGCAGCAGATCTATGAATTCCAATCATGCAACCTAATGGCTTGCCTATTTTAATATCTGCAGAAGATCTAGGAAATCCAATAATGCAACCTAATGGCTTACCTATTTTAATATCTGCAGAAGATCTAGGAAATCCAATAATGCAACCTAATGGCTTACCTATATTAATATCTGCCGGAGATCTAGGTAATCCGATAATGCAATATAATGGCTTACCTTTTTAATATCTGCAAAAGATCTATGAAATCCAATAATGCAATATAATGGCTTACCTATATTAATATCTGCAGAAGATCTAGAATAATGCAACCTAAAGACTTACCTATTTTAATATCTGCAAAAATGCAACCTAATGACTTACCTACTTTAATATCTGCGATAATGCAACCTTATTGCTTACCTATCCTTATATCTGCAATAATGCAACCTAGTGGCTCACCTATTTTAATATCTGTAATAAAGCAATGTAATGGCTTACCTATTTTATATCTGCAAAAATGCAACCTAATGACTTACCTGTTTTAATATCTGCAATAATGCAACCTAATGGCTTACCTATTTTAATATATGCAATAATACAACCTAATGGCTTACATATTTAAATATCTGCAATAATGCAACGTAATGGCTTACCTATTTTAATATCTGCAGACGTCTTCAGATTTAGCGTCTGCAGATAAACCTGAAAATCATATAATGCAATATAATTGCTTACCTATTTTAATATCTGCAGACGACGTTTTACCGTCTGCAGATGAGCTTGAAGCAGACGAAGACGACGATGACGTTGTTCGGGCGGTGACACCGTCAATGCCAATACCTTGAGAGGCCGATTCTTTTTGGCTTGAGCTTGAACTTGAACTTGAAGAGGATGACGCCGATGACTGAACAGTCAATGCTTCTGGCCCATTAGCCGGCCTGATGCCAGAACGAAGAACAGCCTCGTCAACTCGTATGGGCCTTTCTGAATTATTCCCTGTTAGTGGTCGTCTAGGTAGAGGCCGACGACGGCCACCTCCAGTGCTATTTAATCTTCGTCTAATGGCTGCCAATAGCTCTGCCCGTGTTCTTGGAGACGAAACGCCGCGTATCCTACCACCTCTGGTAGGGGTGGTTAGGTTGACGGATGATGATTGGGAAGAGGACGAAGAAGAGCTCGACGATGAGGACGATGATCTAGACGAATTCTCTGATAGAACTGTTGGACTTTCTCTTCTACCGGTTCCCTGTCTCCTTGCAGCTGCTACACGTATTTGTTGTACCAAATCCGGTGTAAGCCCATTGCCTGATAATACATACATTTGTTTGTTTGCTTGCTTGGTGTTTCGACCATTTTCAGTAACTTGACGAATTACCTGGATTAACTCACTTAAATAATTACTATTATATCTATCCTAGTACCACCGAGTCAGTCGTGTGGCCATCGGTACAGAGTACCAAGCAAGCAAAGCCATTACTTTCATTTGAGTTTGACCCGGCTGGGTATCAAACTCGCGAACTGCCGCACCCAAGGCAGAAGCCATATAACTACACCATCGAGGCGGATGTGTTACTAGACGAAATTAACCTGATTCTGACCTTTGTGAAAACATTAGTATTGATATTAAATTGGATTAGTCCTTTCTTTAATATATACGCATTATTACGATTGTGCAACAGGCGACTTTTGAAATTGTGGCAAAATGTGTAGGTGCTCATCGTCTGAGTCTTCACTGTATGCAGATACACAATGAGAACAAATTAATCGACATCCCGATTTGATAAGCGCGTATGTCATACCAACTGCTATGTGTTCACAGAAGTCAGGAAAAGGTTATTAAACCTTGCTATATCAGTGTTTCTGTATACCACGTTACTTTGACGTCAGAAATCCTACGGCGTACAGAACTATTTTATTTCGGCTTAGAAATAAAAGCAAAGGTTCATCACTTTTAACGAAACATGGCGCAGTCTACGCCGCTTACAGAGCCATATCTCCGGTTTTGCAACGGAGTTTAATTAGTGGTTTAGTTTCTTCAAACTTTCGATGAACTTTTTCTCAAAATGTATCAATATCGCCGACAGCGGGAGCATTATCAAACTGGATTTTGAGAACAAGGGTCGACGAAGTCTTTCAAAAAACCCGACCACCAATCAAACTCATGTAAAAAAACCGAAGATAGGACATTGTAAGCGGTGTAGACTGCGTCATGTTTCATTAAAAAGGGTGAAGAAATAAAAAAAGTGGCCATTGTTTTTACATCCTCATCAAGAGCAATTATTGCTTGCAAATATGACGTCAAAAATCACGTGGTATACACCCACCGTACTTATATTCAAATACTACATGGGAAGATTGCATTCGTCACTGTACACAGACGCAACATAGTTAAACCCTGTTCGTTAGACGTTTCTATAGACGTTTCTGAAGAACATTTTGTAACAGAATCGAGAACAGGAAAGATCATGATCAAACTTTTAACCCGCAGACGCATTTTGACGCAGATGACGTTTGAAAACCTTGCGGCCAAAGATGAAATTGCTCATGATGAGCAATTTCACCTTCGGCCACAATGTTTTCAACTTTATTTAGCAATTAAGCTATCTTTTATCCCAATGTTCAGGTTTTTGTCACAATGTTTTCAAATCGTCTGTTGCAGATGTGTAGCTTGTGGGTTAAGAGGTGTTACTATTGGCCTGTCGCAAAACCCTGAAGCTTTGTTACCCTAAAGGTGACCCGATACTAATTACTCGACGTCCAGGTGATTTATTTCTTGCCATCACATTTTATGATATTAACCCTTTCCCTTTTACAGCAAAACTACATCGTACGCCTTTGAAAACACTATGACAACTCTCGCTAATTAAAGGTATAACTACTGGAAAATAGAACGTTCAAACAGGAGAAACTGATCATTATTAGCAATTTCTTTATTGGCACTCTTCTGTGACAGAGGTGACGGAATTTGTTTTAGTGTTGGAAAGGGTTAGCGTATCACGAATGTCATTACCGCATTTCCAAAATACAACACATTTGCAGCAGACGACTTTAAAAATGACTACTTAAAATATGGAAAATCTCTATTATCGTAGGTATAATTACTGTAAAAAGTTAAACACTTTGTGGCTAAAAGATAAATTGCTCGTTTTGAGCAATTTCTTCTGCTGAGACAAAGTTTTCAAAAGTCGTCAGAAAGCGTCCGTATGGAGGAACGGGTTAATTTCTCGTATATGGCAATGTATATTACACCGATGAGTATGTTTAACGATGAATTAATGAGACATAGTGAACCCTTTTATCGCATTGTCTGCTTTGAAAAAATGCTAGGAAACAACACACCAAAGCAAACACAACATGTTGCTGAAAAGCGAAGGTTAAATCAACTTACTGTTTCTAGCTGTGGGTCGGATAACTAAAATGTTCGGTTGACGTCTGCCGCTTCCTGTCCCCCTTTCTGTAAAACATATTAAAACACTCAAAGTTTGTTTATATTGATTGATTAGGGTTGAAATCCGGTTTCAACAATGATTCAGTCATGTGAGGTGGGCCAGTTCACATATCCATGTTTCATAGCTGGCTAATACATGTACTCCAGTACACAACATTCTTTCCAAGCAGCTGACTGCTCGTCCACATAGACATAGACATAGAACTCTCAACCCCTTGAACGACAACCCGCATCGCTACCGACTGAGCTATCAAGGCTCGGTAATCAATCGAAAGAGGCAAAATGGGTAAACATGCTTTTGCGAACAGTGAAAACTTGGATGAGTCTGCGCATGCCCAACGTCTCAGCCGAGCCTCCAGTTTTTGCCTTTATGCTATCAGGACATTGACGCATATTTTGACCCAAAACTAGACGTTAATGCCATAGTTTCAGGCCGATGTACTTGTATATGATATCAAGGCGGAGTGGCAAGTAGGCCAAATATCTCGTTTTACATATACGTACATATATAGACTTTGATATTGATTTCTTAGAGTATAAGTTCATTTACTGATTGATCCAATCGATCATCGACAGAGCAGGTGAAACTATTCTGTAAGATAATCGAAATGTGATCTGTCATCCCGTACTAGTTCATCTCGTTTTATTTCAAAAATATCAACAGTTGACTTCCGGGTTTGTCCGTGTGTTTTTCACACATTACTTCTTTCTGTGCGCATGTTAACCCTTCATTTCTTACATTGAATAAACCTGTAGTAGACGCCTCTGAAAGCATCTAAGCAATACACATGGACACTATCAATAACTAGTTTATTCTATAATAGAAATGGAAACATGTGGCATGAAGCAGAATTTTCTCACCATGAGGAACTTCTTTTGCAACATTTTTTTTTCTAAATTAGTCTGCTACAAATGCGCCAAAATGCGTCTTATTTAAAGGAATGAGTCAATTGGAAAATGGACTGAATTGTACCTTGACGTAAAATCAATACAACTTCACAGTGTCTTAACTCTTTCGCTGCCAATGGCAATTGAATGCTTTTGCATACAATGCATATTCAGGTAAGCCAGCTCGTCATTTCTCTCGAAAAAACAAAGCAATGTGGACTCTGCGTAAAGTATCGACCCGGATCAGCCTACGCATGCCTCGTAGGCTAACCCGGACAGACACTTTTCGCCTCCTGTGGATTTTTTGTTTCAGAAATCATTTCTCTATACCTCGATCTACATGAAACGAAATATGTCGGCCCGGATCAGCCTGCGCATACTGTGCAGGCTGATCTTGATGGATACATTACGAAGAATAGTGTTGGTTTTCTCGTGGGGCGGCCATGTATCCTATAAACGTAGTACATGTTCAGCTTTAAGTAATGGGCATTTCGCAATTGTCATACACTTAAGTACTTCTCTGCAAAAATGTCAAATGTAATAGTTTCTTATCTCCACAAATGAATAAGTAGAAGAAACGCACCCTCTCCTTTAAATAAGTGATATTGACTTCAGGGACATGATTGCCTTTTGTTTACTTGAATGCGGCGCAGAACTATTTGAAGTTTATTTGATCGCTGTATTTGTGAAACCAACCTTAGAGCATTTCAGACCAGTGTAGATCCAGATTTACCAGCCCAGCTTTATCATGATCTTTAAATATCTTCTAGTCCAAAAGTGCTTGCCAGATTTCAAAATATATTGACACGTATATGCGTCGTGGGTGACCCTATATCGATATTGCTCAAACTATTACGACCCTTTAACAAAACGTGGCTACAGGGGGCGGTTTGAGTTCCTTATATGTATAGTGTATAGTAAATACTTAATATTGTAAAACGTTGTGGTTCGGATTGAACATAATTTGGCACACATGTTCCTTCGGTGGCCCTATACAAAGATTGTAAAGAAAATCCACACCAGGGAGCGGGGTTCGTCTTTCTTATATGCATGTAGTAATAACATTGAAAATAACTTGTAATAATTCTATTGAATTAGGTGAGCGATATAGGACAATCATTGACCTCTTGTCTATAAAACGAACATAGTATTACCGTACGGACACATATAATTAAGTCCTAAGGTCATGTTGCGTTCACTGCAATAGAAAATATCTGATTGGTTGTGTGCGATTTGGCGTTGAATATAAACTAATACATTGTTGGCCATACTATAAATGACAATCTTTGGATTACCGATCATTTATCTCTTATGTCGTGTTGTTTGCTCATATAAAACCGAACATTACATATTTTTGCGGTCATGACTCAGAACAGAAATAAACGTGCATCTTGACATTAAAGGTGCTGAACTCCAAATGGAGATCAACATTTTGAAATGTTGAAACTTCTGCAAATACTGTTGATAGTGATAACAAAGTAAGTAATAAATAGTTCAAAACTATGTTGGCACTAAACTCTGAAAAAACAGTCAATTGAAAGTCGTGAACATATACAAAGTAAAACTGAAGCAGGTGATTACTGTTATAAAATACTCACGACCACCGATAGCAGTCCTTGTTGATTCAGGGGGAGTAACTCTGCGAACAGCATCCACCACCGATCTGGGGTTAAAGTTCACATTCCGCACCCTACCTCTAGTAGCAGCTGGTAATCCCTCAACTAGGTTGGCAGAAAAACCCCAGTTAACAATTAAATATTAATTATTCAACATCGCATCATATATTCTTCAGTTAAAGACTGTTTATTCTAACAGGTGTGCAAATTAATGTTTAAGCAGTTTATAACTTATTTTAATCAATCTATTCTACCACTTAACTAGCAGTTCATGCAAAGTACTCTGATTCATGATTTGATTGATTCACCTCATGACGTTGTTTTCTTTTTCAGAGAAGCCATAGCACCTTTAACTGATACAAATGCATTGTTTCTTGAAATTCTGATCTACAGTTGGCCTCAAAAGGCATTCAATAGGGCAAAAACACTGATTTGTAAGGGATTAAATTTCAGGACTCAAAACTCTTTTACGTGGAGTATTTTCGGTCCGTCCCTTTTCCATTTTGAACGGGGAAAATGAGTGCTGATTGTTTCGGATGGTTTCCCAATTGGTCTTTTGAAACATATATTACTGCTTTATTTACTATCATTGTATGGAAATAAGGATAATAATGTCAAAGGCCGATCAGGGTAGCTATGTATTTTAAACAGTGTTTATCATATAAACACCGTCTTTCAGAAATTGATTAAGTCTGCAAATGCCGTTGGGTCAAGCATGAAATCATTCACCGTTCTAGAATCTTGGTTTGAGTTACTTATCATGAATATTAAAATCAAATACAAAAAGATCCGTTTTAAACCAAGATTATTGTGGTCGCACACTAATTTAGAAGTCACGTACATATGAATAAAGGTTTCTTTGGACATATAGTAATTGTTCAATCTGGGTAAGTTTATATATTCCGAATGTGTGAAAGAAAAACAAAAGGTACACAAACCAATAAAGCAAAACCAGACCTTTGGTCAATGAAGAACAGTTGGTTAGCTCATGGTTACCAATCATCCAATCAAATTACAGCTGCTTTGTAGTAGTTGTATTTTGATTGGTTGATTGGGAACCGTGATATCCCCAACTCAGTCACTGAACGCTGGGCAGCTGTACATTTACCTCCGAGTTCACGAAGCCGAGAGAGCGGCGCTGCCGCAACGCGTCTCCCCTGTCCCATAAACCGCTGCGCACCTGTTAAAACCGGAAATAGCAAGACGTTATTACAAAAGCCGCCATTATTTGCCCCCAAATAGCTTATAGCGCATCAAAACAAGCATTTAAAGTAATAAACCATAGAGTCGTCCGCTCCAGGAAGACCAACACTAGCGTGAAGATAAAGATAAATATTTACAAATTATTGTTATATGATCCATTAGACGGATATGTAAACCTTCTGTGACTAGATTTTGTCCGTGTTACACGATTTTCTATTGACAACAACAACACATCATAAATCTAGTTTACCATTCCCTTCTTTGTTCTTCGCTATGCAGCAAAACTCTGCTATACTTGCACACTGTCAAACAAGCTCCTTAATATTCGAGCAAAAAGCATCAAACCATTGCATGATAGTTCTTATACACACATAGCACAACTTTAATTCGACGTTATTGCTGCAAGCATTTTACGACCACGATTTATTCATTCGTTTTATATGTATTAAAGAGCAGCGTCTAGTGATTTGGAGTCTTATTGCATTTAAGTACTATGAAGACCGAGATGAGGCTGTGTGTATGCGTAATTGCACTTCTGACAAAAACTAGAAATGTAGCTGCACATCGGCTACAATTTCAGTTGTGTCAGATTTCATTTCGAGGGAGAACAGACATCCAGAAGGATTCCCTTAATTACTTAAACAATATGCTATTGTTTAAACCGGAACTAGCAAGATGGTACTAAAAAAGCCTTCATCTTTTCAGACATCGCACTTGGTGCATGTTTTAAGTTTCTTATGAGCTCCTTTGAAATTGATTTTGACGGGTCAAGCGACGCTAAGAAAAGGGAAAATGAATTGCCATTATATTGGTGCTAGTTCACAAGTTAAAGCAAAACACTAATACGTTAATGCACGAGTGTTCTAACGGAGCGCTGCTGCAATTGATCAAACAAGCATCGAAACAGTATGACATATATAGACACATTCATAAACAACATGCAATTGCAACACATTTCTCACATGAAAAATATATTCAATAAGATATGACGTTAATTGAGCCTAATAATGTATCTTTTTTGTAATTTGAGTCGTTTTTCCCGAGGAAACTAACATTGTTGACTCTTCGTAAAGTTCAATCCGGATTAGCATAAGCATGCCCCGCAGGCTTATCCGGGCACACACTTTTCGCCTCCTGTGGATTTTCTGTTTCAGGATTCATTACACTATACCTCTATCTCCCTGAGACGGAAAGTGTCGGCCCGGATTAGTCCGCGCGGACTGCGCAGGCTGATCTGGATCGATACTTTACGCAGAGTCCACAATGTTGGTTTCTCGTGGAACGGCTGATTTATACATATACAAATAATTAATAATTTAAAGAAAGACATATTAAAGCATGGCAGTCAACAGTCACAAAGGCTATCACACAGGGCAAGAAGCAAAATGTATCTATTAAAGCAACTCTTTTGTTTTAAAATATCGTTTGACATTACCTATATAGTCTAGCCCTGAAATGATATCAGTACTTATAGTCATTTTTTCATTTTTTTGGTTTAATCTGAAACATTATTATCTCTAATAAAACCAACTAATAATAATAATAAATAACCTTTTCCCACATACAATTAACCGCAGCAGACGACTTGGAAAAACTATCAGCAAATATACGGAAAATGTCTATACATGAATGTATACTGATTGAAATGAATTGATAACATTGTGGAAAAAATGCATAATCCTTTGCTTCAGACGACATTTAATGGTAAGTGCGAAAAATATGCTCCCCATGAATAGTTTCTATTTTTTCCAACATGGTTTTTCAGCTTCAAATTACAATTCAAATACTTATTTTTGTTCTTCATATGTTTTTTCTAGGCAGACGACTTTAAACGATTATATCTGGTAAGTGATTAATAAAATATTAAGTAATTAAACAATGTCCCACATTCAACAAATCTGCAGTCATGAAGAACAATGAAATCATTTTGCCAATTCTTTTTTCAAAAGTCGTCTGCTGCATATGTACATATGAGGCATGGTTACTTAAGAAGAGCCAAGGGTAGACCTGCTATAGAAAACTCTGTTTAATGTTCCTTCATTGGTCATGAGCGTTATGTTAACAAGCCCGATGACTATATGTCGTCAGTTGCGTCTCATACAATGTCACCTTTCGAACGTCACCTATGTGTGGAGACACCCCTCTTTAGAACAACAAGCTATTTTTCTCACCTAATCTGACAAAATTATAAATTCTTTAAATTTAATTAAATTGAAGAGCTGGACTGAATAAATCGAATGGAAAACAATGTGGAAAAAGGAGAAAGTGCTCGTTTCGAACAAATTCTCTTTTTCCGACAATGTTTTCGACCGTTGTCTGCTTTAGATGTGACAAAATGTGTTTCTATCAAAGAATGCATTAATCTGGTAAGAATAACACCTCTCTGACACAGCTTTATTCATTTTCATCCGCTAGATGGCGCTCTGGAGAGATTAATCTGTTAATTAGTATTCCTCGACAATGTTGACCTGACATTGACATGCGTGCAAAGATTCGATTTACATATGACGTACATGTATTTTCATCACATTGAACCCTCGCGTTATTTATACTACCACTACGTATGTTTTCAATAGGGATTGCCGGCGTTTACGGATTTTACTAACCGGTTAATCGTTTGATTTTCCGATCAGTTACCCGGTTGACCGGTATGATCTATTCATACCAGGAATGTGAACCTAATTGTTATATAAAATGTAATTCACGCAATGGATGATAATACATATACGTTAATGTACTATACATCTTTTCACGAAGGTCATACTCAGGTCAATATGGTTGAGATATATACCTGGAATAAGCTGGAGTCGTGGACGTGCCCCATTCTCTCCCGGTATGATGAAACCTGTAGAAATTTAAATTAAATTTAAATTTACAAAATATTACTTGAGATACAATTTATTGATTTGAGTTGAACGCCGTTTTCAACAGCATTTCAGTTTTAAAACGGCATCTAGTTCACATATCCGTGTGTTTCCTGCTCTCTCCCACCAATATTCAGTTCAACATTATTCAAAGGCAATCGGCTAGCTACCCACATACACGTTTAGACCATTGGTGGAAGACGATTGATGATTGTCTCTATTAATACTATTGAACATCCATACTATGTTTTCTAGGTTTTATCAGTTCAATATTAACAAAATTATCAGGCCTGACTTATTGGAAGAAAAACTGACCATCATTCACTCGAATATCGAAATTTGAAAAGAGTAATAAAAACTTCCGAATTTCTGAATAATGTTTCAACTGTTTCTGAAAACTAAATAAAATTGATAAAAGACGAAAAAAAACGCCACTATTCCACTTACCTAGTAACTTTGGTGACCCTGAAAATATCAAACAAAAAATTGTGAAAATTATAATTAAAAATTGATAGCGGTATTGTACTTAGCTGTGCTGCAGCAAAACCAACCAACATAATTTTTGGTTATGATTTAGCCAACGAATCTTGTTACTTTTGAAATTTAGAATATTCTTCAAATTTCGAATTATGATTCACTTATAACGGTAAGTGAGATACAGGCTCTTATGTCCCGATATCCGTTTGTGTGTGGCCTGGCTCAACGTGATTGTGTAAGCCAGCGGAACGTCATGCGGTTGTTACTAATCATTGACAAACAATTCCCAATTCATTAATTATCAAATGTTATAAAACATAATAGACGTGAATAACACTTTCCCTGATACATACGACATTTCGCGTAAATACAACAGACGACTTTTGATAACATTATGGCAGACGGAGAATATACGAGCTATTTGTTTCCTTTCCATTATGAATAACGTATCAAAATGGTGTCTCACTTTTCACAATGTAACAATTTTTCAAAGTAGATGATTTTAGACCTTCCTTTCCCATATTCAACAAATTTGCGCCTTGAATGTGATACGCTTTGAAAAAGCCACACATGATACATATGACACGATCCAATGTAATATTTATTCACAAGGTATAATTGAGGTTTCATATATTTTTTAAATAATATTCATTACAAATCCTCATACATCATACATCAAATGAGCCGTCCAGCGTAAAAACCAACATTGTGGGCACTGCGTTAGGTATCGATCCGGATCAGCATGCCGCGCAGGTTTAACACCCGGATAGGCAATTTTGGCCTCCTGTTGATTTTCTGTTTCAGGAATCATAATGATCTACCTCTACCCCCCTGAGACGGAATGTGTCGGCCCGGATCAGTCTGCGCGGACTGCGCATGCTGATTTAGGTCGATACATAACGCAGAGGCCACACGATATTATCGACGACTAGTGCTTCAGAAGCATTCAGGATATATGTACAACTTAAACCTGAACAGAAAAGAGCCTGATCAGAGTGTACGGAGGCGTAGCGCAGGCTGATTTGGGTCGTCTCTGCTCACAAGGTATCAAAGGTCTGTATATGTATGCCGTGGCCCAATATATGACTGTTATATAGGTAGACGGAAGAAGTTTCTGTTAGTTGGTTAGCTGACTGATTTATACTGTGGTTTTTAAGGTTGTCATTAGTCAATATATGTGTCGCGATATGAAGTCTTTATTACATATATAGTCAATCACTGTGCTCTTTCATGTTGCGTTCTTGGGGGGGGGGGGGGGGGGGGGGGGGGGGGGGGGGGGGGGGGGGGGGGGGGGGGGG
>JAUELF010075151.1:0-16251 GCA_031471495.1 Clinocardium nuttallii | reverse complement strand
AGCTAAGTCACAGGAGTAAACATACCTTTCTTTTAATACCCACGGTTAGCTAAGTCACAGGAGTAAACATACCTTTCTTTTATTACCCACGCTAAGCTAAGTCACAGGAGTAAACATACCTTTCTCTTAATACCCACGGTAAGCTAAATCACAGGAGTAAACATACCTTTCTGTTAATACCCACGGTAAGCTATGTCACATTTTGTAATCGCGTTAATGTGATGATTGATTGACAGATAAGATGTTTGTTAATCGCGAGCTGATATTGATCCTTATTGAAAAACAGAGTATGATATAATCGTTTTAATGACGCAATACTGATAGACCTAGACGATAATCATTTAAATGACGCAATACTGATAGACCTTGACGATTTTAACGGAGGCTTTATCTCGATACAAGAGTGGTGTTTTGTAATCCAATTATGTACAGTATATGGCTGTAGGAAAAAGCTCTTTTATTTTCGAATCCAAGCTCGGCCAACATTCTTTACGCCTTTTGACAAAGCGTAATTCGTCTGACACAAATGAACTGACAGTCTATGTGGAAAAGCAACGAGTTGCTTTGAGAGTACTTTGTGTGGAGTATTCGTGTGAGAAAACCAGTACACATATGAGTAGGCGAACTGGTCTCCTTGGTGTGACTGAACAATTGTTGAAAACGGCATAAATCCCCAATCAATCAATAACATGTGTTATAGTAAACGTATATTTTCTCCATTGGACTCAGTTCTAACTGTATGATACTCGGTCATATATGTTAGTGGTGAACACGGTATGACATGTTGTGGACGTTTAAACCAAAGCTTGAAATTAGATCTTAAGGGATGCACAAGGATTTGCCATTTGAATGCGTCCTTTAATTTCTCCGGTGTCGCGTAACGTCCATCGGATACAGTTAATAAAGTATGTCCTTGTGTGTATCCATGTGTACAGATTGCGACATAGTAAGTGCTATAACGTACGTGGTTAACTCTCATTACAATACTTTGTAGCCTTCCAAGAGTATTTTTTTATATTAATTTCACAATTCTTTTAAATAGAACATATATCCAGATAGAACAAAACCAGTTAATCATCTTATGCGTAATGCCGGAAACGCATTCACCTTTCTTCTGATATATCCGGGTTAACGTCAAATCAAAACGTTCAAGAATTTGAATTACACGAACGAATTCTTTCCAGCAGAAATTACATAATTGCCCTAGGATATCGCTCAATAAAATTCCTCGACGATACTCCTGTAAATACTTATGTAATCTGTGTTCCGAATAATCGATAACATGGAAACATGGAAATTGACCGGAGTGTTTGACCCATCATGCCTCTAGCTCGGTCTCTATAGAGGGTGATTGTCCATAGTGGGTCTATAATAATGACACATACTAGTTATTGTTCTAAATAAAACATTCACACAAACTGAACTAAATAATGATGTTTATGCTGATTTACAAATATGCAAAAATCGCTTACTTGTAATAGTGTTCTGTTTCCGTAATTATGAATAATATTTGACAATTGCATTTTTCATTTGTATCCTACTAGCTGTTAGTGCACGGGGCTTTATACCGATTGTCTCGAAAATTTACGGAAAACCCCTAAACTGTTTTAAGTATTTTACTTGTTATTGATATTAATAGAGTCACAACAAGTTATCAAGGTACGTAGAAACTAAGGATATCAACGGTTACCGATATTATTAACGGATAATCGGTTAACGGGATAATAGCCATTCAATATTCACTTGTTCTGGATGTCGGTATTTTCCTTCGTTGTTATAATGGTTTTTGATTTAAATCGCATTTCCTGGTCATGTATGAATTAGACTGGAGCATCGTTATTACAACATTTTTATTCATGTCAACCAAATTATTTTTTGTAATATTTCCTATGTATATTTGATTAAGTGTCATGAATGAAAATATTCCGTAAGCTTAAAACACATGAGATGTTAACACTGTCAGGGTATTTCTTTCATTTATTTTAATAATTGATTATTTTACATCATTTTACTAACAAGTTAATGTACGACAAACACGAATCACATTATGAACTTGATAAGCTTCCTTGAAACTGAGTGAGTGCGTATATAACATGTATTTAAAGAAAGAAGAGGAATGTTACTTCTCAATATGTACTTAGAATATTAACCGAAAAAAACCAGTTATAAAATGGAAACATAGTACTGATTCATGATAACTTGGTACATTAACATTTCAATAACATCAACAAATGAATCGATAATTGTTCAACATGTTTTCCTGATGTATACGCTTTTTAGAAGACGGCTATAGAAAACAAACAGTAAAGGAAAACGTTCAGAAAATGTATAGAAATTAAACGTAAACGAATTTAGTAATTTCAAAATTTGCTTGTTTGATTTTTCAACAGTTTATAAGTTATATAATGGCGTTTCCCGGGAAAGCTATCAGTACTACTGGTCATTGTATCCTTACACCAGCTGGTCAGTCCTACTGATAACCTAGGACTGAAGGGAAATCAGTTACTTTCATGTGTAAAGTATTTGGTTTGACCCGGTCAGGGATCGAACCCCCGACCTCCTGCATCCGAGGCGAAAGCTCGACCACTAACACCACCAAGGTTGCAGAGACGACACCTCTACATATGTCGTCGTAAGAGGATACGTATTTGGATTGACGTTACACAGTGGGAATGGGGTTGTTTAATACTGAACGATCTGTTAAATACCATGGTCACTATCATTGACCATCTCTCACAATATTAACATGTAGGCAATGTTATTGTAAATCTCTTTAAACGATGGTATAATTATAAAATAAAGATATAAATCAATATGGCAGACCGGGACATTGCCCAATACGAGCTTATTTCAATAATTTCACAATTATGCTTCATGTGCGTCAATAGGTAGGACAGGGCTAAAGCACGTATTTAGTTTTGTTAAGCAATGTTTATATAGATAGTGTGTCAATTCCAGTCGTAACATTATTATCGTATGCAAAGCTCTTACTTAATCGAGAAAAGTCATAGATATACCCAGTGAGAATTCAAGGATATATGTTATGTTTTCGTGTTCGGTGATATTTGTTTCGTATTTTCATCGCGGAAAGGTATTGCCAATCATATAACAAAACATATATGCTTTGTATCAGGTTCAGAGCACATATGTTTAATCACATCACTGGTGCGATAGATTTGAAAATATTCCTATGTGTTCAAACCATCCGTCCTATCACTTGCTTATGACTGTCCGTTTTCACAGAATATCTAACGAAAGACAATATTTTCTTTATGTCAGTCTAATAAATTCCTCTCGTGTACTCCGTGCCCTGCATATCATTCGTTTCGGTTTCTTATTGGCGTTGGTGGATAATTGTCGCAGCTCGTATCTAAACTTCTTCCCCGATAACACATAGATAAAGAAGTTGCAGGCGTAATTAATTAGCGATCTTGTCTCGCATAGTTCTACAAACGGCCAGATGCTTCTTATCATCGTCTGACTAGACTTGGATCCACTTTCTATTGCTACGTCAACGATTATAGTAATGACAAGTACCGGATCTTAACATTTTTTAAAGAAAAACACACCGCAACGAACCGTTCAACGGCCATTAAAACTATCAACCAATAACTCATTAAAATCCTATTCGATGAAGTTGAACATATTGCACATTGAATCGTTAAAGTTCTAAAATAAACCTCTTCTGTATAGAACGTCAATATAAAATTCGTTTGAAATTCGTACTTGTCGAATGATAAGAGTTATTGAATCGAACGTTGCGAGTGCACAGAGATAATGGCAGTATGTCTTTTTCCGCAGTGTTTTAGCCTTCATGACAATTACGGATAATTTGTTTCCGATGATACCAATTAACACGATGAATTGAGTGAGGACGAATTTAATCGAGAATCCCCACATCGGCATATCTGTGGGAATTGCGACTGAAACGAAACGGATAACGTGAAACGAAATCTTAGCATTTGTTCTCTTCATTAACTGTTTACGTGATATAATATTTAAATGAGCCATCTGCTTTGCCAGTGTTGGATGAATAACGTTTAACCATTTCCAACACACAACACATACGCAGCAGACGACTTTGAAAAGATATATTAGTCTCTTTGACAATTGTTGACGGCAGTGGACTCTCGACAACTCGAGCATCAACAGGGACCAATGCAATACGTCAAGTTATCGACTTGTTCGAGTGATCCATCGATTTATGTTTAAAAGTATTTGATGGTGGGGGCTTTCAGTTCTTTAATTAATATATATCTACAGAAACAAGTGAGTGAAACTATCATATCAAAAAAGCGTCGCAACAGTTATAAGTGTTCGATTAAACAATCGGAATTTCCTCTTTGCGGTCTACACAAGACAAATATATTCTTGAACAACATAAACGATAGTATCACATTTTCGAGTTATCGCGTGTTAATTGTATATTGTTGAGTGATTGTTTTGGGTTTAACTTCGTTTGGAACAATTTTTCTGTCATAGCACGCCCGCAAGTTCAGCAAGCCTATATGTCATTGCTTGTTCACACCAGTGCTCAAAGCAACTAGCTACTTTTCTATATAGACTCTTAGCCCTTTGGTGGAAGATGAAATATGATGGTCGCATTGACTTTTGACAAACGTCAGAACCATCTTCCAACTTTAGGTTATAGCTCATAACTCCATGAGTAACACCCCGCGTCGCTATCGACTGAGCTTAGGCGGTTCGGCTTACTGGTACGAAATAACATAATAATCTAAATAACAAGTTGAAAAGTTAACACGCATTTTATTTAGTTTGTAAGCAAAATAGTTGACGTCCTTACAACAGTTAACTCGTTAAAAATACCCAATAACGTTTGAATATCCAACAGATTGTATAACATGCACATGGGATTGGAATTAAGTGTTAGCAAAATGTCTTTAATTATTAGTGCTCAAAATTAGTTGAAATTGGATCTTTTATTGTGGAAAACCTTAATAAGGATAAAAACATTCACGGTGCGTGTCGACGTGCAGTTGTTGATGCACAAAGGTTGTTTTTCAGAGCTTCCCCGATTAATCCTTTTCGGTTGGACATTTTTGTAATCTTCTGAACACATAAACACACCAATTATAAACAAAACACTTAAAGTGCTAACAGCAAGGGATAACTGCAATTCCCCGACATGGATTTACTGATAACAAAAGTCTAACAAGACCACTCTAAAATAACGTCCATATATTGAATAATTTCGGAGTTGAATGCAACATACCATATACACAGACTAGGGATTAACCGATGTACCAAACTGTGAAACAAACTACATTCTTTTATCATTTGCCTTTGCTATTTGGGTACTACTGGTTTGTAATGGATATTAGCCGTTATTTTATATCATTGCATAACAATGACAAATATATTGTGAATCCTATTATATTATCAAAGCTTTAATCTACATTGTTGAGGTATCCTTGTCTTGCCTTAGTTTAAACAAATATTATTATAATCAAATTTCTTTACACCCGCAATGTTGGGGTCCATCAAGCATGACTATAACCATAATAACAGCTTCCTCAAAACGACTGAACATGTTTATTTACCAATAAGGGATTACCGCGGTGTTGTGTAGAGCGTTCGCCTCAGGTGCATGGTGTCGCGGGTTCAATCCAAAGTAACCGCGTTCTCTCCTTTACAATTAGGACTGTGCTGTTAGCAGTACCTTTCACTCGCTAGTGTCAGGATAAATGGACCAGTAGCACTGGTAACTTACACAGGAATCGTTGTGATATAACTGAAATATTGTTGAACGCGACGTAAAACACCATACAAAGAAACAAATACTTTTCCAATAAGATATAACAAAGCAATTAAATGCAATGATTTTGAATATGTTCACTCGTTTAAACACGAGTTATCAGAAAACACACCGGATGTTTATATAACTGACCGCAGAAATCAAAAGGACTTATTATCGTTATGTCAGAAGATAATCTAAAACATTACTTTTATTTTGTAGTCTTGCCGGTATAATCAAAGAGTATGGCGTAATGTTTCGCAGAAATATAAATTTAGACTTATTGAAAATCGGACCGGGATTCTGTCGATGAGGTTACTATACTAAACACAATTATGTGTATTAACTTTGGAATAGGGATTATCGTTACATGTATCTACATAAAAACGGTAATCCTAAAACATGCTTCACTTGTTTCAACACGTGTTATCAGAAACCATACCGGATGTTTATATTGCTGAAGTCAGAGATGAAAACGACTTCATCAAGATCATGTCGGAAGATGGTCTGAATAATTACTTGACGTTTGGTTGACTTGCTTTCAAAAGCAAAGATGATAGCGAAATGTTACATATATATTTAGAAATACTTAAACTCGGCTCGGGATACCGACGATGCTATAGTAACAATTCTTAACAAAGAACACAGTTATGTGAATTAACTTTTGAATAGGGAATATCGTTATCTACATAAAAGCCCAATTTAGAGGTAATGCGAAATGTTTCAACACCCCTCGTCTAATGACCTGACTTGAAAGGAAATCGATCGCTGTTCTCCCGTGTGTTAATCGCAAATGCAAACCCTTCATCAGCTCGGTCTATTATAGGTAAATGAATATCTTAAATCCCTAATAAGGCGGAAAAATAAACTTTTCATTTTCAAATCTGTTATTCCTATATTTCAACAGCATATTTCCATTGCGTAAGTGATGTCAAATCGAATCGATTTTCAGGTTTTTGAAATACGCTGGAAACGCGTTTTTTCTTTTTTGTTTTAATATTCCATGGTAACATGTACTTTCATTGACATTGCCTACACTTTACAACTACAACAACATCTCTCTGAACCCGAATTGTCGATATTGTAAAAATACGTCAAAAGGGCCTACTTCCAGTTTAAATTTCGACGGGTCCTCGGAAATGACAACTGTAGCATTTGGCCAAGAGTCTCTAGCTATAAATGATTTATATCATTTGTTGCCAAACATTTATACGCGCAAAATAAGAACACGAAGGAATGCGATCAGCGAAAGCCAAAATTCCGAAAAGTCACGAAGTTTGATCGATGTCTTCCCCTAACAACATGTTCGTAGATGAAAATGCAGAACGAGCATAATCCCGAGTGTAATTAACAAGAACGGTTCTCGTCGTTTATTTCAAATCCTCAAACGTTTCGGTTTGCCAAAGCGTGCTATCTTTTTCTCTTTCCTGCATACATCACATCTACAATGGCCGATGTTCAGGCAAGTATTAGGTAAATCTTTAAAAATGACTGTATAGTCAAGCAATATAATCGGAAACAATAGTCAACGCATACTTTGCTTAGTCTCTGCAGATGCGTCCAAAAGCGATTATATTATGCAAAGGGATAATGATAAATGCTTTCTTCAATTTATGCTCACTGCTTTATTGCTAAGATAGCATATCGTACTAGTTACATTGGTATTTCTTTTTCTCATCTCATTTACAGAAAATAAACATTAATGTCTTGTTAGTTCAGTGATAGTGTTTTATTGTATGGCTTGATTCGAAACTTCCCGGTCGAAATTACAGCGATTTAGATTACCAACGACATGTATGGAAGGAATCTTTATTTGAGAAAGGAAGATTTGCAAAATGTGTATTATTTCACATTAAATTATTATTTTGTATTGTTGTATTACTATCATTTGAATGAATGTATTTTGCGTCATTGAGTCATATTCGTTGCGTTCATATGTAAAAGCTTGCAAATGGCAAAAGGCACTTATGTGACGACTGGACGTTGCGTTTAGTATCTTTCACGTAGTTTTAAGATGTATCATTTTACTCAAATGAATTTATGGGTTTTATTACGATTTCGTCCTTTAAAGCTGCTGTGGAAAGTATGTTATGATATTTTCCGTTCCTTGAAATGCACCGCGGGACAAACGGAATTATATAAGAGCCACGTCGGGCGATATGGGGTCCCCTGATGTTGCTGCATTTTAATTTACATTAATGTTACTACACTTCTAGTTACATGTCAAAAAGATGCCTTTATGTTATAAAATATCAATACGGACCCATGAATGAGACACTGCGTACAAATGGACACACGCATGGCTTCTTTATATTGAAGCAAACCAAGAAACCATTTCACAAGGCACAGTTCATATCTTTAAAAGTAAAAGTTACAGGCCTTCTAGTTAAATCATAGCTGTCGGTACTAATACATTCTTTTTTAGAGAATGTGGAATCAGGGACTTCCCCCCTAAGCATCTAGGTCTTATGATGTTACAAGTCTCGTAATTGTATGTCGTTTTTGTGAGACGGATATATGTGTTGACAACTTGCACGGCATCTACATCGATCGTGTCGTTGACAATTTCTCCTCGACGTCGATGCCAAATGTCCAATAATAAGCAAATAGTAGCAATCCGTCATCGATAGTTAATAATTATTCCAGGGGTTGTTGCATTACAATGTACACTTATAAACGCTTATATACTATAATTGTCAATGTTTGCAACAGCCTTAGAATGTTTCGTATGTTTACGCTAAGTGTTCTTTTTGTAAACAAAATACATTTATACATTTCAAAAGTAAACTCCTTTTCATAAACGTACAGTGTCTTGATTGGATTTCACTGGCCGGGTGATAATCGAACCAGTTAGTTTACCGGCATAAAGCGTCAGCCTTTCATTACTCGCTGCCGCCGGAGTAAAATGTTACAAAAGAGGACCAGTATTAAATGAATCTGAACTGTGTGGCATGTCCTTTTTCCAAATTAATCAGTGTACATTCAATATCTATTATAATAGTGATGTAATGTATATTATATTGAATAAGTTGATTTTAATCATAAACACTATTTGTGTAAGTCATGCGTTTTACTGAGAGGTCATTACTCATAGGACAAATGTTACCTATAATGCAACATAAACTGGGTTTAACAGTTAATAACAAATCATGTCCAGCGCATTAAACCTTTGTAATGCAACTGTAACAGAAGTTCCGACTCAACATTTCGATCCAGTGTTGACGCTGACGTTATCAATTATGTATGATTGCACAACTTATACTCCTCAACGGTCACTAACTAGTTTCGCGATATCGGGAATAGATCATGCGAGGACACTGAAATCAACTATTCCTTCATTCATTGGCAAGCTGTGATCAAACTGGACCAGTACATGTTATTCAATATGTTTGGGGATAATCATGTATCATTACCATAACCATTATGTAATGATTAATGCTCGAGCTCTGGAAATGATGATCACAAAACTATTACAACACTTTGATTCATAGGAAGGGCAGGTTTGGACATTTAACATTTTTTAGAAGTTTACAGATACAAAGGAGTATCCAATGTGTGTTTCTGACATAACAGATGTCGCCACATGAAATTCAAATTAGTTAAGCTACCAAATGTGTCTGTTATCGGTTTCGTCTTTAAAACTTTCCTGATAACTCGTGTATGTTTTAAGCTATGGTTGTGTTTAATTAAATTTAAACTTCACCAAACTAAAAATGAGACATAATCAACCCACATTCATCTGATTTTGATACTCTGACAGGCGAATATAATTGTATAGTGCACATTTCTAATTATTCTTGAAGCAGTACATAACGTATAAACTTATTATAAGTCCCTGTAGATGTCAATATGGTACAGAAAGCTGCGTGACAATTTATCGCTAAGATCTTCTAATAACATTTCGATTTTAAAACTTTAATTTGTGCCAGCGCATGAGAAAGATGTACGACAAGTCTTTTGTTAAAAGTATACATCCAGATCAACCTGTGCATTCACAGAGTCGTCTGTTCAAGCTCTTCACTGTTCCAATACAGGCTCGTTAGATGTTAATGTGAACTTGTGTAAAGTATGCTATAACTAACAGGTGGTCGAAATGATTAGAACCTACACTGTTCAGAAATGCAAACTAGTTTTTTTGCGTATGCACTGACTCAAATATAAACTCAATCTTGTATTGGTCTGATGATTTAGCATGGCAGGGTTTGGCCTGTCACGATTTTCTACATATGAGCCGTTCCACGAGGAACCAATAGTATGGCCATTGAGTACGGTATCGACTAAGATCAGGATGCGCTGTCCGTACAGAATAATCCGGGTCGACACATTCCGTATCAGGGGGATAGCGGCATACAGTAATTCTTGAAACAGAACGGATATATCCGGGTTAGCCTGCGCGGCATACTCATGATAATCCGGGTCGATACTTTACGCAGAGTACACATTGTTCGCGGTATGGCTCATATCAATGTTCATAACATGTAGATTAAATGTTTTTAAAAAGGGAATTGTAACAACGGCTCCTTATACTGTATGATCCTTAGTTATTTAATACCCATGCATGATATCGCGAACAAAACCGACTTAACGATATCTAACCTACACATTGATTATTGTGGATTCAACCCACATGGTTAGAAATCCTGAGAACGTGCGTTCATACGTGGGAAAGGCAACATGTTGGCATTTCTCGACATTGTTTGTCCGATCACCCTGTGTATATGGTCAGTTTTATTAGAATGTACACACGTTGCAAGATATTTATATAAAGCTTCGGCAAGTGATATGTGAACAGTGTATATATTGATAAGACTTTAATAATTCATATGTCGTTCGGGATGAATGATGTTCACAAAGACCAACAAGTACAGTTTCGCTCGGAGAGGCTAATAGCTAGAACTAATTAGAGTATCGAAAAATAATAACGTTCGACTTCAGCAGTGTATGATATAGATTCTAAAATTCCCGATTTAGATTGCGTTGCAGAAAGAGTTTGGATTTGGAGTTCGCGGGTTTGATAGCCGACCGTGTCATACTACTTTAAAAATGGTAGTTATAGCTCTTCCTCCTCGGTAGTCATAATTGTTGGATAAGCTTCAAGACTGACTAAGTAGTGGTATGATACATGGACCAAACGTACCAGTAACTTACCTTGGAAACGTTGTGATATAGCTAAACATTTAAGAAAGCGTCGTAAGAACCATCAACTCAAATTATTCCGTAACAGTTTTGCTATGGAATATCACGGTAACCAGTTTGTTATATTGCAACTCGAAAACTCAAATCAGTGAACTCAATGATGTTGATGAGTATGTATTTGTTTTGCTTCAATGTTCAAAAGGATGAAGCCTAAAGCACGTCTTACAAAAAAAACTTTATAGATTTTTAAGTATAATTCGTCTGTTTATATTTCCTGTATGGTGCCATTATACCACGATGTGTCTAATGCTATTCTCCAAAGGAAACTCTCGGAAAAATCTAACTCTGCTCTAATTCAGTTGATAATTCAGTTGATCATACAGTTGATAATACAGATACAGTCGTTTATAGTACATTACTCAACGTAATAACAAACAGTGTAAACAAGTAATTCTCTCGGGGGATAACAAATTAACTCATGTAACATATTTAATCGTCTTTTATTTATTTTATTTACTTGACACTGTTTATGTAAAAACATTATTCGCAGGAAGCATTTTGAAAATTGCAAATGTGTCAACGAACCCTGTCATAACATGAGCAGTCTTCGTTGTTTCAGCTAACTGTAACAACGGGGGGGGGGGGATTTGCCCTAAATCTATTATCTGAGTGATGTTATAGTAGTTTTAAACTGTGTAGCTGATAAAGTCGATGCACAATTCTGCAAAGCGTGGATACTGTAAATATAAATAGCTTATCATTTGTATTAAGGCATTCCAAGCCAAAAGTAAAAAAGGTACAACATAATAAGTCCCAGTCGCCATAATTGTTAACCAAGAAAAATGGTTTGAGCAACTTTTTCAGGGGTCATATTTAGACCACTCTGAATAAATATCTTGAAATCAGCTTAGCATATTCAGAAGCGATTAATTTGAAGGTTTTGTCATTTTACACCTTTTCTCATTCTGCAAAGCGGCGAGATATGGTTTTGACATTCTTCACAGATGGGTCATCTAAGGAACATTTTTAACAATTTATCTTGGAATCAGACAAGTAGATTAAAAAGAAAATATTTTTTGAAATTTGATGTATTTTAAATCATTTTCAAAAAGCGCCTTGCATCTATGCATTTCTTTTAAAGGGTCACAATAGGACAAGCAGATTCAGAAGAGAAGAATTCATAATGTTGTAACTTTATTTCTTTTCTGAGACAGTCAATACAAAATCTGTCATTTACAGAGTTTTCATATTCTTTTAAAAGTTGTATAAGACAGATTTGTTTTTTTCTGGGAAAGGGTTAATCAGGTATGATTGTGTTTCTTTTTTAAACCATTCAAATTGAAAGCATTTGCAAAAAAGGATAAGAAGTCTTGAAAAATAAAAGCATGGGTTTAAGTACAAAATATTGTGGAAAAAGATACCTCAGTGGGTAGTGAAGTGGACTTTGAAATCAGGTGTTGTGAGTTCTAACACTGGCTTGGCCCACGTTAATAATTTTGACAAGTCAATGCAGAAAGTGTAATTCGTCTCCAAACAATGCGTTTACAGTCAATGTGGAAACGCAGCCAGTTGTGGAAAACAATGTTGTGTGGAGTACTTGTCTGAGAGAGCCAGAAAACAATATGGTGATTTTGATATAACTGTAAATTATTGAAAATGGCGTAAACAACAAATTAATCAACCCGCAAACAATTGAACTGGATAAATCATTATGGGAAGAGCTAATGTCAACGTTTTAGCTCATAATAAATAGCAACATGCCTCTTTTACTATAATTTTTAAGCGGTTTGATTGAAATTTTGCATATTTTATTCATTTGTTTATAAAAAAGTCAAGATCAAAATGTTGGAGACAGCTGGTAATTCTTATCTGTAATTGTGTATGCATTCATGCAACAGATATAGTTTACATGGTACGACTGAAATTCTGTTGAAAATGGCATTGTACTATATATATAGGCAATTAATTAATGTGTATATTGGACATACATTACAGCTGCTTCATAACTTACTTTCAGGCCAATTTATTCTCTCTATTTTTGATGATTAAAAAATTATTTCCATAAACAAAGTTTATATATAAAATAAAATGCTTAATATAATTGATCTGTATAGTTTTTTGATAAGTAGTGTCCTGAAATAGATTTCAAACACAATTAGAAATAACGGAGGTATCTGCATTATGCATAAACTGATCAATTAAATCAGCACACCTATTATGATTACAGTTAAACTTCTGTAATTTTATAAAGGGTATACATGTTAACAGATGTGTTGCCACAGTGTTTCATATAGAAACAAGGATGAAACAGAATAGGTTCATGCAACACTGTTGTAACTTGAGTTACAACAGTGTTGCATAAATGAAATGTTCCTTATGGACATACAACGTTTGACTATTTTTACTCTAACGTACATTATATTTTTTATTTTAACCACAAATAAGTCTTAGATATTGCATTTTAAAAATGCCAAAAAGTGTAATTGTGAAAGATTGGAGTTACAACACTGTTGTGTTAAGCCCATGATTCACTATATATATTTAGAGAGGGGAGAGAGACTTTGAAGTAGGCATACCTGCCATAAGAACAGGTTTTTCTGGGCTTGTTTTAAGTTGTCTGATTGCAAAGTTGACTTAAAATGTTCCTTATTTTAATACATGTGTGTTACTGGTTAAATGTCAGTTAAGACCTATTTGAAATCTGAACTGACGTTGTTGCTTCATGTGATATAATTCCAGACTTTTACATCATGGCATGTTAATGGCTTAATCCCGCTACGGTAGTGTGTTTATCCAGTTTTATAAAATAATTAACTGTTAATGCAAAACAACGTCAGTCTTAGGGGAAAACAAGGTCGACTTTTATTGGTCAATTTAAATTGAGCTAGGAGACGATTTCTTATCATTTCGGTTATTGACTAATACAATCGGACATTACTCCAACACTTCTTGTTTTTGATTAATTGTCAATATATCAACCCAAACATCGCTAGAATCGACTAACTTGCAATATACCTGATGTAATTGCAATTATGTAGATACGCATATTTCGAAATACATCGTCCCAATGAATGCCAAATAGCACATTGATATGGAGTTAGTTTACATTAAAGGTTAACCCTGGGAGATATAGAAGACCGATGAGAACTTGTAATTTAAGAAGGCAAGGGAAAAACGGCATTTACAACTGAAACCATAGAAATCATGACATTTAACTCCTGCTATGTGCGGACATATTCAGATGTATATGGAGAAGACACTTTTGATGCAGAAAAGGAAAGTGCTTACAATAAGCAGTTTCTCATTTTGTCTCTATGTTAAATATTTCCAATTGTATTCAATTATTCAGCGTCAATGTGTAGATAGTTTCTTTGTGCCACTATATGTTTAAAAAAAGGTTTGATGAGCTTGGAAAGGGTTAACGTTATATCGGAGAGGCGAGTAAATCAAATTAAACCTGGCATCTGCGTTTTCATACGGCTCCGAAACTAAAGTCGTAAACTCGATGTAGATATTGGACCTCGTTCGTAAATTAACCCTAAACTAATGGAAGTGATTTAGTTCTCAGTATCAATTATTTGAGTACTTCAAGGAGAACGCTGTCATCATTCCAAAAGTTGACGACGTACCAACACTCTGATTAGTATCTTAGATAGGCCATGTAAGTCGCTGTCTCCATTGGCTTTTTGCCTAGATGCGGCTATATTCGGAGTAATGAGGTTATATCTAGTTCAGTTCTCAGCAAAGTCCCACTGTTCGTGGCATGGCATTTTCTTAAAAAGACAAGCCAGAACCACCCAAAACACACACACAGAGCTTTCATACAAAAGTATATACACACAAATAAAGAAAAATATTGAATCACTCTTTAAACGCTTTCCCCAAAGATGATATAAGCGGATTGTTAATATGTTGATATGTGGGACATTCTACCCATCTTATGAAAACAATTTATCTTCATGCCGTTCCCCCACTCTTCTTTCACAACAAGGTTATAGATATATGCATATTTGGTATGTTCGAGGTTTCCATCAGTTTTATGGACATTTCCATGTAGAACATTTTAAACAGTGATTATTCCAGATATTGATTTTTGATGTCTCTATCATTGTAGAGTTTTGGTTATTGACTTCAGATATGTCAGGTTATGATAGCATATTGTTACATGAGAACAATGAATATTGTGGCAAGTTTTAGTCATAGCACAGACAATTTACCATCAGCTTAGATTATCATGAACAATATATACAAAGCTATTGATGAAAGAAAAGAATTGTAGGTTCATTTTCAACATGCATTTAATTCTAAAATCGAAACCAAAACATATCCATGTCCACCTGACTCAATTTTATCAAGAGAACCACAATTGCATCAACCGAAACCAAAAGAGCATTACTAGAGATTTAGGCCAATTTTCCCATCGGCATAATTTACACATAAAACATTCAGATCGGATTCTTATTCGATTGAGCCAGACAGACACTTTATTAACCATGGTCCTATAATGGGAAATATTTTAAACAACATTGTCTTACCATTCCTTGCAAGATTGTATTCGACATGTGCGAATAATACAAACTGGAATAGGTTTGAACGTTCACGTAATCTAATTGTATCGCGCTGTACATGTGTCAATTGATTTTTTATTATTAACTAAGAGCTTCTTACACATTCAGGGGAACCGTAACAGGGTTAAAGTTATCGCTTTGTCAATTTCCTGTATATAATACGTTTACAATAATCGACATATTTTCCTTCGGATTACACCGTAGCATAATGGTAAGCGTTGGTGATTGAGAACACGGCATCGTGAGTTCGACCTCCGTTAATGGCGGTCATGCTGGAGTGCTCTTGGACAAGGGGGCACATTTCTGATTAAAGTACCAGAGTGTCAGCTCAGGAATACGTTTTATATGAACCTGTAAGTGTAATACTAAAACATTTTTAAAACACGACTGGAGGCATCTCTCATATTGTGTATACTTTCCGATAATTTTTATTTGTAAATAACCTCAAACGATTTGAAAGAGAAATAAGATAGTGGGACACTGGCCTTTAGATCAGTGCTAACTCACTCCTTGATAACATATCGAACCAATTCAAGGTTGATGACCGCGGTCAGTTTAACAATAACATCTTTATGGATATGATACAAACTCCAAATGTGCTTTTTTTGCTATGAACACTATTGTATAACTATAACAAGCTTATTGTAAGGACGTTAAATTGTTTGGAAGACCTATTTATTGATCTTTTAGCTGTGGGATAACATATGCAATCTACTTTAAAGTTATATTCCCTTTCAAAATCATCATTTTATATGTCAACGAAACGTATATCTTTGGAATATATACATAAAA